>APFE031092680.1:73600-88818 GCA_000404065.3 Pinus taeda
GGGTCCACCCAACCTAACATAGGGTCCAAAACCAAAATTTTCCGGGGTGCTGCCCCGGACCCCATAAAGTGGGGTTACGGGTACCCCTCAAACCCCCTGTTAAATATGTGGAAAGAATATAACACAACCCAACATTTTAAAAGTCATTTTATGAATATTTTAATGTATATTTGTGTCGAAAATGGATTTTACACTAGTTTCTTCTACAGCGAAAGGTGTTTGTGCGGCTTAGGAAATAAAACGAGTTGTATTTTATACTTTTTCGGACTCAGTAAATCCACGAAAAAGTCACTCTGGAGTCATCTTTTTGCTCTTTTCTGACTCTCTAAACGTGAAAAGAATGTCGAGTTGTTCCTCTCGACTCGTTAAAAGTAAATGAGAGGCAGTCGTCTTTAAACCATTTCCCGACCGTGTAAAAAACGAAAAGATTGTCGGACCCTTGTCATTTCAGGTTCGTTAACAGTTACGAAACGATGTGGTTTCAATCGCTTTTTTACTTTTTCAGATCGCAATCACTACTCATGAAACGTACTCCTCGGTCGTAATGATCGGGCAGTTCTTTCGAGCATGGTTTTATACTTTTTCGGGCTTGAGAGACACAACTTTATGAAAAAGGACACCCCTGGAGTTTTCTTTTCTGTTGTCTTTTCAAACTCTCTAAACATGAAAATACACCGAGTTCTTCCTTTGTCAGAATCGTTAAAACTTAATGACATCGGATTCCGTCGAAATGACACCTTTCAAGCATATGTTATCCTCGTCAAGCTTGTCATAAAAAATAACCGAGATACTTGCCGGAAATGGTGAGGAAAATGGAACCACAATTATTGTCATGTTGGCAGTATGTCACTCTTGAACATGTCACTTGTCTGCATTCGTGTCTGGGTGGGGACATCTCATCTTGCTTTTACACTTGCCTCTGTGGGTTTGGGTTATTCTGTTTGACCTCTCATCTACTCATTGCCCCGTCGCCAGGACCCCTGATCATTTGATGTCAAATACTGCCAAGTCCACTGTCATGCCGCCCATATGTTCAAGAGAAGTTGACCTCTGCAGAATACTCAACCTCCCTCTGATACCTCACACAAAACATCTTATCCTTCTCTGTCTCGTGTCAATGATGTGGGAAACATTATGGCCCACCTTCGATCAAGGTCACTTCCTGTTGACTTCAACTCATTATCCAAGAAGTTGCCTTAGAGACTCCCTTCAGGTGCCTTGGAACCTGCATGCCTCAATGGTAGGTTCTTCATGTTCGACACGAGGTTTTCATCATTGGCCTCTGATCGAATGATTCTACAAGTGTTCGACGCCGACTCACTGATTCACACGTTGTAGATTGTACCTATAATACCTTGAGGACCATTGTCATTATTGGTGGTACCTCTCGTGTCTGTTAATAGTTTTCATCATTGACTGGTAATTAGACGATGTTCTTGCATGTTCAACTTCGACTCCCGTATTCGCATGCTTGAACTTGTACTTTGTTCGGGTCGAGATGGAGCACAAGACCCTGGATTTTGTCTGTTGATGTCTAGGTTGCGATTTTGTGGATTATTATGATCATTACATGACTCATTCACTGGATGGTTGTGACCATGCCTGAATCTACTTATTGATCCTTATTGGATGGTTGTGCCCATACCACATACATCATGTACTTGAGATATCAGTTGTACTTCTTCATGCAGGTTCTCCTGCGGTGATGTTTTCAATTGGCCATGTTCTTGTAAAGCATTTCACCCCTCTCTCTCGGGCCTCGTGCTTTAGGGGGCATCTATCACATAGTAATTTTTCACCATCCCTGTTACCCCTTCTCCCGCACATTGGAGGACTTATTCCGGGACCTGTGAGAAGTGACATAACTTGAAAATACTTGCATCGTATCCCCTTGAGTATGTACTTCATATGCCCTGAAGACACCTTCTGCAAAATACCCATAAAAGTAGCCCTTTTTTCATTGGAAATGTTCCACAGTGTATCACTCGTGCCAATGGGGGAAATCCTCCAAAGAGGGCGCGCCAGCTGGCGCTCTGTCTCAGAGTCGCACTCGCGCCAGCCAAGTTGGGTAAATGTTTTAACAAACCAACTTATGAAGGTTCTTCCTAACCTATTCATGAACTGATTCCAACTTGAGTTAGTTCAATTGGGCTTCGAATCTCCATATAAGGGAAGTAGTTCTCCACCTCTCATGGAAGCTTCTTTGTGATAAAGCCAATCCCATGAATCTTGTGGATGATCCTAACTCCTCCTCCTTTCTCTATATAATCTTTTCCTTTTATCTTTGACAAGCTAGTTAGTAATTCTACTCTCCAAGTTCCAAATTCTAAGTCCCAAAGTCTGAGAATTTCTAAGCTCATGCTACAAGAAGCCTTCTTCATTCCCATAAGGCGAAATCTAAAGTGAGGAGATTCTCGTCCAAGTAACCAAGGAGAGAGAGGCTTTTTCCCCATTCCCAACAAGCTTTACAAGGCATGTGTTGTTGATCACCCAGCCAAAGGAGGATTTGACATTAGAACTATGGTTGTATTCTTCTTTGTTTATCAATAATAATAGACGACTATCATTATGGTTCCACTCTTATTGTCTTTATAATGATGTTTGAGTTATATCCTTTCTGACTGATATATAGTTGCATCTATTGGATTTTATGCTTGTATTTGTGTCGTTCTTTGCATGTGTAGGTGTCCGTTCACGAGGATCGTGGGGATTTTGACCAACCGGAGCGAAAGAACGAGAGTGACGACTCTTCTACAAGTACTAGCGTTGGATTCGAGGTAGGCCCTCATCATCGGTCTTTAATTTGCAATTAGGAGCCTGCGTGTTAGCGTTGTTTGAATGTTGCTAGACCCCATTTGGGCTAGTGGGATCGCCTCTGTCCGTAGAGGGGATTTACCTCCACAACAATGACACCTTCATTATGGTGCGTGATTTGTTAGATAGGAGGGAAGCATGCTACAGATAACTGCCATCTATTATAGAAGTATACACAGACATCCTAGCAGTTGTTTTGTAATTTTTGCAGTTCAGTAGGCCATGATGAGCGTACCTGTAGAAGTTATGAATTGATTATGGATTTAAGTCCTACCTATAGATTTCAGACAAAAACACAAGCCCTCGATCAAATTGCATGGATGACGTGCACTGGATTTCAGGGGCACAGACGAGGTCGCTGTGGAATGGGACCAGGAAGGGGTCACGGACAACTAATCTGTTACAATTGTGGAGGGCCAGGGCATTATGCCTGCGATTGTACAAATCCAATGAGAGCTTCATGTTTATATTATACCCAGTTTGATCATGAGATGGAGGATTTCCCCACAGTGATAGTAAGGTTGTGTGATAAAGGAACACTCCAACCTCCCCCAACTCAGAACCTGCAAATGATGAGGTCTAATATGCGCGAGGAGGACCCAAATGTAAACATCATGCTCCGAAGTGGTATCACAACAGGAGATCACAAAGGCAAGTAGCCCAAAGAGAGTGCCTGGGTTCACAAGGCTCCAAAAAAGGAACTAGAATTCGATTTGGAGTGCACGAAGGAGACATTTATGGAAGTTAAGAAGAGCTTCACAAAGGCCTCCACTTCAGGTAGTAAAGACAAACTAGAACCAGAGATGGACCCATCAATGCTCACTACCTTTCTGGATACATGCATGAAGCTATTGCACGATAGCAAAGTTGTGAAGGGACTAAAAGAACTCATCACTAGATGTGTTGGACCAGGAGAATCCCGTGTAGTCCAGAAGCTCGAAAAGCACACAACACGAACAAGAAGGGAGATGAGATTGATTGCACAAATCGGAGAATATGAGATGGATCAAGTGTTTTTGGATCTAGGATTGAACATGAATGTCCTGCCAAAACAAATGTGGGAGCGCATGGGCAAGCCCACATTGCAATGGTATCCTGTTCAATTGTGAATGGCAAACTAGCAAAAGATCCTACCGATGGGAAGATTGCAGGGAATAATGGTAGGTATCGAAGCTGTGAGCGTGATTGCAAATTTTGAAGTGATAAAGATTGTTGATGACATAAATCCCTATTCCGTGCTACTTGGAATAGATTAGGCCACTGACATGAATGAAGTAATAAATCTAAAGAAGCGCAAGATGATTTTTGAGACAAATTCACTACATGTATTGGCACCTTTAGACCCTACGGAAGGATTGCACTACACAGATCCATTGCGTGACTACGACAACAATGACGATCTAGACTGTATCTACAAGATAACCATGTGAGAGCAAGATTGGGTGAATCCAACAGCGGATGGCAGGATTTCATGGGAGCACGAAAGCTCTTGCACCTTAGATTCGAACAAAGAGATAGAAGGATGGTAGAACCGGTTACACGAGGTAACTATGCTCAACTGCAACATGATCATAAGGTCACGACATTGTGTAGCAATGGAAGAAAGAAATATACCTATGTATGATGAGTTGAACGAGGTAGATGGTTTCCTAAAAAATTTGAAAAATCAGTACCGGAATAACATCATTTCAACTCCCTGAAATGGGCACTGCGTGCTATGCCTATAAGGTGGTGGAGTACACACCAGCAAAATTTTGAGGACTGGTAGGAATGTAGAAGGATGATGCTCATATGGTTTGGAAAGCCTCAGATCTAGATGAAAGCCAAGTATGATGGATGAAACATATTGTGCGCCCACCTCTCAAGATGGGTACAAGCATATGATACGCAACCCACATGAATGCACAGTGTCCCCGTGATAGGAAACAAGACAAACAAGAAGGAGCAGGCAAGATAATGGCACGAATGAAAAAGTATGATAAGAACAAGCACGCCAACGATTATCTACATGGAAGCCTTTAACAAAGTATGTGAAGTACTGAACGCAGTCCACCATGTGAGATGCATGGACTAGGACCTACATGTACCAGTGGCTCTATGGGCTTATAGGACCATGTACAAAACCTTGACCGTGTGGTCCCTCCTGAAGCTGAAGTATGAAGCAGAGGCTACCATTCCTCTAGAGCATGTAAAGCCTAGACCGCGCACGGTAGCACTCGTAGATACGCTGGTTCGCGAAGCCCGGAAAGGAGGGATCACACAGCCACACGAAATAGAACATGGGGGACTTCAGGAAGAAATCTAATTGGGAAACCTTAGACTCCACAAACTTGAAAAAGAAAGGGTGAAGTTAAGGAAGAAAAGCGCTTTGATGGACGTAGAGGTCAAAAAACTAGAGGACGAGATAAAGGAAGAGTTTCTTGGCGAAAAAAATAGGATGATAAGGCAAGGTGTGCACGATCCTACTGACAAATTTGAGAACTATCATTGTGAATTGGTTAGTCTGATGCCTTGGCTTGGACCGCATATTGCTATGCATAGTGACCAGGGTAGCGCGTTGCAAATGGTGAAGTGTGCAATGTCGACCACAACAATAGAAGGTAGGGATTCTTCGAGAACCGTGACAAAGGACAAGATGGAGCCCCACATGTGTGGTGCAACCACCTGAGTAACTGTGGGAAGGACCGTCTTAGCACTCCAAGCAGTTGGAAGCGAACGCGAGACTATAAACTATTCTGCCCAGGATCTGCGTGATATGGGAGATGCACACAGAAGCAGAGAGTCACAAGGTCCACAATCATGCATGGAGGGTTGTGATGCCACGTGAGTTGGCCAAAAAGTAACCGTTGAAGTCACTATTCACGATGGGATGCTCGACTTAAGACCAAATGAAGTAGCTGATAGGCATTTAAGACACGAGTTATAGGAAATATTTAGGAAAACCTATTGCCAAGAAAGCATTAATGAACCGAAATTGGGGGGAACGGTCAAATTTGAATTCAAAAAGCGATATAAAACACAAATGGTTTCCCATAAAACAACACTTGGTCATTTATGAATTGAGAAATTGAACAGAGCCCTAAGCATTGTGAGCCGAGTGTTGATTGAGCCCTTGAATTCGTGAGTGACAGATTACAGCCCAGATACAATGACAACAACTAAGGATGGTCTGGGAATAAAAGATGTAGTCGTCAGCTAGTGAGCTCCAGTATTGTAGCAATAATGCTACAACTCCTAGGGCTCCCTTCTTTACTTTTATCAACCCGGTAGTTCGTAATAAACTTGGAAGCGACAGTGTTGTATGCACAAGTACTAGCTCTTACTGCAGACTGTCACTTGATCACCTGACATAAGTTCGCTAGGAGCTCAAGCCAACTTCTATGAATTCTCAGAAGAATCTTTTAATTGTGATGGAAGAAAGCTAACTCAAAAGAGGCTATTATACTTGCAGAAAGAGGATGAAAGCTGAAAGGAAATGCAAACACCTAGTTTTACCCACTAACCCTACTTTTGCCAAAAAAAGAGTTGAAACTACAGAAATGGATGCCATGGACTACTATCAAGGTAAAATTCATGTACTTAAGCTACTTTTGAAGGAAAATGTGGAAGAACCATCTTTTTGTACTATTGAGCAATTTTATGCAGAATTATTATGTTTGTGTTTTAACTATTTGTGACTGTGCAGAGGTTTGGTGGCAAAGGGAGACGAAGTTAGCTTTTGCAGATGATGAGGAAGGTGTGGAGGGGTCCTAAGAATTCCCTAGCACCCTTGTGGAGATTTCCATTGTAATCATATTTCGAAAAATCGCTCGCATGAACTCCTACAGGAAGGTTGCAGGGGATCTACAAGAAGTTCTTCAGGAAGAGGCCGAAAGTGATTTTTGAAGGTTTGGAGGTGGAAAAATGGTGGGAAAAAGGAAATGAAGGTTGGATGAGGGTGTTAGAGGGTCTAGGACTCTGTCAATGAAGATCAAGCATGAAGGAGATGGTTGGATTGGTTCAAAGGATAAGAAATTGATTTTGCACAAGAATGTAAAAATTAAGGCAGTTTGGGAAAGTATGGCGAATGAGTGGAGAAAACCTTGAGAGATGGACTGGAGCAGGTTGGGTGATGAAAGGATGATAATCTGGAATGGTATTCAAGTGAGCTGTACACCTGCTTCTGAAAATTGATTCAAGGAGAATTAAAAAAACAGAGTTTTACCAATTTTAACCTAATTCTGACCTAAAAACCAGAAAAGCGTTGAACAGAACTTTATGGACAGGAATTTATGCAATAAAGCTATGAAAACTGAACAAGGAAGAATCCAAGCATGTAAATACAACTAGTATCAACCTCTCCAACTCGAAATCACACACTAGCAATTGTATTGGAAAGAAAAGACAGTGTTTTGGTGGCAGCAAGTGTGCCTTGGTTTCAATTCATGGTCCCAAGGAGGGAGAAAGGAGATCAAAGCCTACTTTGTAGCCTTTTTGTGGATATTTTTCTATTATTGCAGCAAACTAACTAATCATCCTAAAGCAAGAACAGTTATTCTAGTCATCAAAAACAACCTAAGTAACAAAGCAAGATTTAACCTAAACAACATAAATTATTTCATGAATGCAAGAAAAGAACATATAAACACAAAGGAGGTGTTGGGAACTTGGGTTGGGCCCAACCCCAAGAGCTACAACCCCCTAAGAAAGATCAGAACTGGTTCAATGCTGGATTCATCTTCATTGATCAAAAAAATAATAATTACATCACAAAACTGTCTACAAAAGGAGCTCGAAAATGAGTTGAATACAACTGGTGCACTAAAGTGCGAAACTAGTCTATCAAATGGCTAACCTACTGAGGCCTGAGGCCTTCTTATTTATACAAGTGAGGACTCCCAACAGTCCTCCTAATCTTTAGGAACTTAGCTGCAAAAACTGTAGATAACAGCAACTTCACTAAACCTACTCGGCTGCCCCTTGAAATCATCTTTTTTGGTTGTTGTACTCCGAGTTGTTGATGGAGAACTCAAGGAAGGGGTTATTTAATGTAGGAGACACCGCTCCTATAAGTCCTCAGCCCTGTTTCTTTGAACTTGGCTGCCAATCTACTCATAAATGGTCGATCTTGGTCCAAACATGTCCAAAAATATGCAATAAACACTCATTAGACTTCGTCGTAAAGCGGCTATCCCCATTCACTCAATTGACATAAATATATTAAAAAACATGCACAAAACCATGGAGGATGGTGGATTAAATGGAAACAATAGGCAAAATGAGCCCATATAGTTACCCATTTCTGGGGCTCATCATCTCCCCCCTACTAAATGGGTTGCTCATCCTTTGAGCAACTAATCCAGTTCTTCATCCTTGATAGCCTTAATAGCTTCCCTGACATCCCAAGCTTCTGAGGTGATGTCCTCTTCCCTGTCATGAAAACCTACCTTTATATCCACTTCCTTCCACTGCTTTTGTTCTTCTTCTTCCTTAACCTCTCCCAATTGTCCTAAGAGTAGTGGAGGACTGAACTTAATGCCAATCCAGTTGGATTTCAAGTTTTGCATTGATTGTTTGTATAGGGGCACTCTCACGAAATCCTCCCTCATTCTAGTTGGGGAGTGATACTCCCTAATCTTCAAACCATATGACAAGGTATTCCATCTCCTCATGGAAGCATGAAGGCAATCATCACCAAAGAGTCTTTCCATATTTTCAAAATGGACAATAGCTTTTGCTTGCCTTTCAACATAATCCGGGAGAACTTGAGGGTTGCTTGCAAGGTGTTGATGAGCATATATGAGAGCTGAGGGGTCTTTTTGTTCTGCCCTAATTAGCAGGGGTTCATTTAGTTCTTTTGCCATGATCTGTTGAACTTCCACTGCTCTTTTTTCCTCATGGCTCATCCAAGAAGCCATAGCCATGAGATGTAGGTCTCCCAGTGCCGCATTCGGATCCCAAAAGTTCATATCAGGGAGTGCCACATTGTGTAAGTAAAACTCTGCTAATTTGGCCTTATCCTCAGCTGAACTAGTAGCATACAGATGCATAAACCGACCATAATGTTGGAAAGGGATTATGCCCCTTTGGGCCAATGTTTTGATTTGGAATTGGATCCATTGGTCTTTAAGTTTCAATGCATAAGATATAACAGGTTCTCTACATTGCAAGGCTTCCATTGCCCAGCTGGCCATGCAGGCCATCTAGGATTCTCTTTCCTGCAACTGCTGCTTCAGCATCAACACTTCAGTTGTTGCCTGAGACTCCCTTTCTTGTTGTTGCTTTATCAACATTTCAACATCAGGCTGTGGCTCTTCCTTTTGTTGTTTTTCCTCTGCTGCTTCCTAATCTACTAGGGGACCTTCCTATAGTGGTTGTTCTTCAAAAATCTGTGGTATGTTTCCCCTTTGAGTTTCCTGCTATTGTAATTGCTTTCTTAGCAGTGCATTTTCCTCTTGTAGCTGGGCTCTTTTAATTCTCTCAGTATGTCTCACCATTGCCAACTCCCTTCTTAATTCTTTCAGTTGTTCTTCCATGTGGCCTATATCTATAACTCCCTTGGATTTAGCAATTTTCATCCAAGTGTGTGTTCTAATTCTTTCTTGTTCTAATTCAAAGAAAACAAGTATAGTGAATTTTTGTGGGATGATCTTCCCACCATCTAGCAAGTTGTAATATGAGCCCAAATTAGGTTGAGAGCTTATTTTAGGTATCTCTTCAGTCTTGTCCTCTTCTTGTGACTATTTCGTTGCCTCCTCTTCTAATTTTTTAGTCTCCTTTAGCTTGGCCAGCATTTCCTGTAGAGAGATCTTAGCTTCCTGTAGAACTATTTTGGTGTCCATCAGTTAAATTCTTTCCTTCCAGGTGGAAGTTTTGGGACTTCCTCTCTCATAAGTGATAGATATTTTGGAGGGGGGTTCCTCCTTTTTCTCAGTAGGTGCATCCTCAATTATTATAGGTTCTTTTGATGGTGTATGGGGCTTGCCCACCTTTATCTTGGTGCTCCCTCTAGCCTTGAAATACATGGATTCTTCTCTTTTTCTTTTTCCCTTTTGTTTTTCTGTAGTGCTCAATGCAGCCAGCACAGCTGCTACTTCTTTTGCCAAGGTTTCAGGGGATGTTTCTTCCTGCTGTTGTTCCCCTTCATCTTCTGCTGTTTCTGTTTCAGTCTCTGCTATTTCTGGTAATGTCTGCTCTTTTTCTTACTGGGTCCCTGCCTTTCCTGTGGCAGTCTTCTTTTGACCTTTCTTGGGATTTTTCTTTTCAACCTTTGTCCTTTGTATCTTCTCTAATTTTGAGGTTAGCTTCTTTTCTGCCTTAGGCTCAGTAGTTGTTTCATCAAATTTATCCTTTCCTTTATGCTTCTCCTCTGTTTCATGTTCTTCCTCTATTTGAATGTGTTGTGTCTCCTCATGCATTTCTTCCTCAGTTTCCTCTTTCTCTTCCTCCTCCTCACTACCAGATGGGTTGATATCCTCAGTCAAAGTTTTGATGTTATCTTCACTAGACATATTCCTGAAAATTTCCCAAGCTATGCGAATGGTATAGGTGTGTAAGGCATCTTCTACCAACAGTTTGATGGCTGCATGGTGGGCCAGCTGGTCTGGGACCCCTGCATTTAGCTTAGTACTACATTATATTAAAGACTAGAGGAGGAAATATGGGAGAATCAGTTTTCTAACTCGGGGCAGGTCCATCCCATACCTCATTTCATGTAGTAGCTTGAAGTGATAACCATAAATTATGTTGAACCTCCCTTCACAAGTGATATATTTCATTATTTGGTAGCTGACTTCATTCCATGGAGTAGGTAGGCTTGTCCTTCTGACCCCATTTTTATCCTCTATAAGATCCTCGCTAGGTCAAAGAATGTCTTCTTGGCGACCTGTCCCAATGCGTTTTCCTCCTTGCTCCAAGGGAGCCCAAGTGGAAGGCCTATGATTCGACTGATAAAATCAAGTGTAAGTTCTAGGGACAGACCCCTGAAACTGACTATGGCATGTGTTTTCGAATGGGGTCTTAAGGCCATCAGAAATTCTTCAATTACCTCATCATCATATCCATGTATTCTTTCAGCATTAATCATCCAATTTTCCCTGGTGAAGAGGGCCACCACCTCAGGGTGCTCATGCAATTAGTTGGAGTTCAAAGGCTCCTTCCCCATGAAACCCCCTGGCATGGTGTTGATTGGTTTATGAAGTGCTTAGGTGAGGAGAAAAATAGAAATTTCAAAAATCAGAGACAGAGGGACAACTGAATTTCGTTTTTTTTTTGAAAGGATAAATTTCTGTGTGCTCCTTTTCACAACATCAAATTGCAATATTTCACTTGTTTCAAATTTCTCTTATCCTGAATTTGATTTTCTGCTTTTGGAAAGAAAATATTTTTTGACAGAATAGAGGATAAATAACATAGGGTTTTTCTCAGAGAATAGACAGATATGCAAATTCGATTTTTCACATAGGCTGGTTTCTACGATTGCAAGTGTTTTCTTTACAGCAGAATATGAAAAAGAAGAAGACAGACTTCGAATGCAGAGAAGAAAACAGAGAACTATGTAGAACTCAGGGAAAATATGCAGGCAAACTTTTAAACTTCACTCTCCTTTCCTTCAATCCAATTCTATGTTTTTAATCCACCACCTTATAAAAATAAGTCATATGCAGAGAGGTCTCCTGGGCCTACCTTGTTTTAAGCTCGAATTCTAAAAAACAAATCCTGGGTTTTCCTTCTGCAGGGCTGCTCTCTTCCTTTCCTGTAGGAATATTCCTGTAGAAAATTTCCGACTCCTGTAGAATGTAGTAGGGCTCCTATAGAATGCAGCAAGGCTCCTGTAGAGCCCGATAGGCAGGAGGGTTTCGGAAAAAACTAGAAGAAAAATAGCAGAGGATGACTGGTTTGCTGCTCTGAAGGTGGTAAACAAACAGTGCAATCGAGAGCTTTGTAACATCAAAATGAACCAAAAGGGTGGTGGAGGCTTGGAGTGCACTGTACTTAACTGTTGGCGTATTCACGGTGAGGAGACGACGTGGCCAGATGGGTATGTTATCCCCATCTGGACCATTGGTCCGATGCCAGTGTCATTATGGTTCCTCATGCTGCCTGACTGCTATCACCTCTCTTACTCCCGTTATCCGCTGCCACCACTACTAGTTTCAAATGCCTTCTTCCTGAGTTGATATGCTGCATGTGCTGACTACGTATCTGATCAGCAATTTGAATTTGGATGTGGCTCAACTGAATTTCACGAAGGTGTGTGAACTGAACGAGGGTGGCCAGTTAGGTGGCCACCGATTCCACATAATTGACCATTCCCACAGTTCATGCAGTTTTGAAATATTATTCATGCAATCGAGGAATAGGTTTAGGCACTTACCTGCTTAGTCGCTGTTACGTTATGAATATTTCAGATTTTGGCACTTCGTTTCCTCATTGTTGTTGCTTCTTGTGCTCTGCATGCTTGGCCTTGGCTTGTTTTGATGATCTCTCGTTCAAACATCAATCCTTGCTTGTTTCATACGTCCTAATACGTTGACCCTATCTCTGGAGTATGTGTTCCAAAGGGATCAGCTACTACAGGAATCCTGTAGGATTTCCTGTAGGCTGCTTCTCCTTCTGAAATTCAAGCTAATATTTGAGTAGGGCTAAAACTGATAGAAAAGGTCTCAACTGAAAAGAAATCACAGCTGGAAGGTATCAGGTAGGAATGAGTAAAAATGCTGCTGCCTGTATTTGTCATCACTTTTTTTTTTTTTTTTTAGAATGAAAGAAACAAAATTGTTGTATGTGGTTATGGAGGAACACAGAATAAAACGAGTGGAAGTGTAGGTGTACAGGGATGGAATGGCGAAATAGGAAGATAGATGGTGGTAAAGAGGTTCACAGGGCTGCTAGACGAATTTCCAACCCTCGGGTTCTGTTTTAAAATGGATTTTGGCCTTCCTGTAATTTCTACAGGAGGGTTCTGTTTTAAAATGGATTTTGGCCTTCCTGTAATTTCTACAGGATCCTCCTGTAGAAAACATAGAGTTTCCTGTAGGATACGAAATTTCAGAAAAAATGATACCAAAACTTGGGAAAGGATAACAGTGATGGGGTGATCGACTATGAAGGGTGCATGTAACTTGGCCATGTCCTTTCCTCTAGTGTGACCCTCCTGCAACCTACAATGACCTTCCTGCAACCTACAATTTATTCAAAAGAAGTTAGATTTCTCTTCTTTTTTTTTTCTTTTCTTCTAAGACAATTGGGATGCCTCTAGGAGGTTTTCACCTTCACTGTCTTCCCTAGGCGCCTCTAAGAGGTTTTCACCCAGGGATCTTTTATTCCATTCTTTTTTTCTCTGTTTTTTTCTATTTTTTTTATTTTATTTTTTTTGGTTTTGTTTTAGGTTGTGGGAGGAGTGGAGACAGGGACTTGCTCCCCTACCAACATTGATTTACCCAAAGTCTCAATGAACTCCTGCTTGGAAAGGGGCTTCTTGTAGATCTTCAATCGATGCCCATTGACGAGCATGGGGATGGCTTCTTCATCAATGGTCCAGATAAGGACTGTACCATTGTCATTGCTTTTTTCTATTGTATATGGTCCCAACCATCTTGTCCTCAGCTTTCCCTTGAAATCTTTGTATCTTGAATTATACAGCAGCGCCCAATCTCCCGGTTGAAATTGTTTCTCTTTGAGGTGTCGATCATGCCATATTTTTCTTTGAATCTGGGCTACCTCTGAGTGGAGAAGGGATTGCATTCTCTATTCATCTAATCCATTTAGCTGAAGCAATATCTCCCTCTGTGCATCGCTGAGATCTAGGTCTAGCTGAGCTACCATCCTTAATGTGTTATATTCAAATTCTATGGACAACAAAGCCTTCTTCCCATAGACCAACTCATAGGGTGTGAAACCTATGGTGGTTTTCCAAGTAGTGTTATAGGCCTAGGTGGCCTCAACCAATCGGTCTGCGCAATCTTTTCTGTTGCTGCTCACTACCTTTTTCAAAATCCCTTCCAAATATCTGTTAGTAACTTCCACCTGTCCATTTTCTTGTGGGTGATAAGAGGTGGAAGTTTTGTGCTTAATCTTGTGGTGTATGAGCAGATCTTCAACTAAATTGGAGTTAAATTGACTCCCTTGATCTATAACTAACTCTCTTGGGTAGCCAAACTTGTAGAAGATATTTTCCCTTAGAAACTCAGCTACTTTTTCTTCAGTTACTGCTTTGATTGCCTTTGTTTCTGCCCACTTTGCCAGGTAGTCCGTGCACACAATGATGTAAGACTTCTGTTTTGAAGGAGGGTTGATAGGACCCACAAAGTCCATGCCCCTCTTCTAAAATGGCTCAAAAGTCACCTGACGTTGCAGGGGCATCTCATCCCTTGGAGTCGGTTTCCCCATCCTTTGACATCGGTCACATTGGCTGATGTATCTCCCGACATCTTGATGAAAAGTGGGCCAATAGTAACTTGCCTGCAAAATCTTGAAAGCAGTCTTCTTTACTGCAAAGTGGCCCCCACAAGGTCCATCATGACAGGTTAAGAGGATGTCAAATACTTCCTCTTCCCTAACACATCGCCTCAAAATCTAATCTGGGCCAAGTTTGAATAGGTTGCCCCCAATCCAAGTGAATGGGGCACTTTTCCTCATGATCTTACTCTTCTCTTTTGAGGACAGGTGTGGCAAACACTGTGCTAAAACCAAGTAATTTTTTATATCAGCAAACCATGGAGAGATTACTAAAATAACAAATAAGTGTTCATTTGGTATTTGATCATCCACCATTCCTTCTTCACCTGTAGGCAGATCTAGTCTACACAGAAAATCAACAACATTTTCCTTACTTGGCTTATCAACACTAGTCAAATCAAATTGCTACAACAAAAGTAACCATCTAATGATATGAGCATTTACATCCAGTTCGTTCATCAAATACCTAATTGTGGCATGATCAATGTGCACGAATGTTTGATAACCAGTGATGTGGTGTCTGAACTTGTTTAGGGAATGGACTACAGCTAGGAGCTCCTTTTCAGTTACAGTGTAATTTAATTCTGCCTTAGACAGGTTTTTACTGACAAACTATATGGCATAAGGCAACTTCTCTTCAACTTGCCCTAAGGCTTCTCCTATTGCTTTGTTCGAGGCATCTAAGTGAATGTGGAAAGGTAGGGCCCAATTTGGACCTCTCAAGATTGGGGCAGTTACCAGCTTATCTTTCAAGGCATCCAGAACCTCCTGACAGTTGTCAGTCCATATAAACTCAACATCTTTCCCAAAAATACCAAACAATGGAGAGGCTAGCTTGCTAAAATCCTTAATGAATATTCTATAATACCCTGTTAAGCCTAGAAAAATCTGAACATCTCTTACCTTTTGAGGAGGTGGGACCCTTTGGATAATAGCAATCTTGTTGGGATCCACCTGTAATCCTT
>APFE031092680.1:90426-130620 GCA_000404065.3 Pinus taeda
TCTTAGGGAACCCTGAAGGTTGAGCTTCAGCATAGTGTCCCTGGTCATCACATTAATGGCAATCCCTAGATCAATCAAGGTATGGGGGATTATGGTGCCATTGATGTGGACATCAACTACTGGACTCCCAGGGTCTAGATATTTCGGACAAATTACCTGCCCCAACATCAGATCAGACAGTTGTCCTATGACATTGATAGTTGGGACATCTCTCCTTCGCCTGCCTGGGTGTTTGAAGTAATTCTCCTTGATCATCTTGTTGTATATAGGCACATCCTTTATGGCTTAGAAAAGGGGTATTTTTACACATAACTGTTTCAATTCTCCTAGAAGTTCAGTTTCTTTTGGGTTTGGTGGTTTGGTTCCATTTAGTCTCACAGGAAAGGGTGGAATGGATTTTGGTTCACTTTCCTGTTTCTCTTCTTCATCCTCCTTAGGAGGAGGTTGGCTTTCTGGCAGGACCTTCCCAGATCGTAGGTTGATCTCCTGAATCTCCACAACATAGGTAGGGCATGTTGTTTCTCCAGTATATACATCTTGGGCATGTCTGTTATTGGGGTTCAGGTTCGGTTGAGTAGGTATTTGGGGTTTTCTTGGAGGAGCAGGAGGTAATGGTTGTGGTTGAGTAGGTGGTGGAGGAAAAAGAGCAGGAGGAGAGTTGTATTGGGGTCTCCACCCCTAATGAGGTGCATTCCACTGAGGTTGTGGTTGAACGCAAGAATGAAACAAATGAGCAGGAGGTTAAGTATGGTATTGATATGGATATGACCAAAGAGGGGGTGTGGACCAGGAAGGATGAGTAGGGGGACCCCAAGAAGGTATGTGAGTGGATTGATTGGGGTTGTAATAAGTCTGGCATGTCCCTTGCATTCCCTGCTAGTAAGGTCTGGGTCCATGTGGCCTCCTTTGGTTCATGAAGTAGAGTGGTTCAGTGGCTCCTTCAGACCCTTGGTACATAGCTTTAAATTCTAGTAAGGACAAACACTGATTGGTAGGATGGTCTTCTTCACAGACAAAAAACATTTCTATGAAATCCAATGGACATTCGTTCCTAGGATGCTTTCTAATGCATCTAAGACAAAAGATGGCCAAAGCCCTCTCACTTTTTCTTGCTTCTTTTGGATTTGAAAGGTATCCATTTTCATGGCAATAGTTTGTCTCATCTCACTTTTGAAATCTTCCATCTAATCTACAAAATCATTTTTAAGGAATGAACAAGAGACGGGGCTACTGGCTAAAGGTTGACTTCCCCTACCTCCTTTTCTAGCTGCCCTCGAATGGTTTCTAAACATAGTCTTTATGTCATCATGAGGTAGCTGGTAGATTTCTCCCAAAGCTAGAAAATGGAGGGTATCTAGAAGGTCTTCAGGGAGTCCTCTGAGCAGAACCAACTTCAGAGATTCAGGGTCAAGTGTGCACCTGGCCCTTTTATAACTAAGTTGAAACCTCTCTTCATAGTCTTCTAAAGATTCATCACTTCCCAAGGTCATTCGAAATATTTCTTCCTTTGTTTCTTTTTACCTACAGTAGTCACAGTATTTGTTGTTAAAGGCTTGTTGCATCTGAGCCCAAGTTGTGATACTATTTCTAGGTAACCCCATGAACCAGTGTAGTGCTGCATCCTTGAGGTTAGAGGGAAAGAGTTTCAACTTTTTCTCATCTTATACATAGTCATAGGTTCGAAAAAGGACAACAAACTCAAACAAGAAGGTATTAGGGTCTTCAGTAGTCAATCCATGGAAGTGAGGTAAGGCTAAGGGACTTATGTTTTTCATCTTTGTGTCCCCATTAGTCTCTCAGATGGGAAAGGTGCCTTCTATTCTCTCCCCATTTCCTCTACTATTTTTGTCTTCAGCCATGGTCTTAGGAGGAATTCTTTTTTGCTCTTCTTCTATTATAGGATCTTCGTATATCTCTGGAGGTTCAACTATAGGTTCTTCTGGATCACTACCACCAAAGAAGAGAGAAGGGTGACTTAATGATGTGTTGTGGGTGTTGGGTAGGAATTTTCCTAAATTGTATTTGTTCCAATGAGGCATGAAAGCAAATCTTTTTTTTGAATTTTTGTGTTTATTTTTCTCCTTGTACCTACAAAAACTTGAAATGTATTAAACAACAAATTGCAGCTAATCTAAAATAAAATCTTGCTAAAATGAAAATTGCAAAATTGAAATGAAAGCAAGAGATATCTATTCTACTTTTGCTGAAATGAAATTGCAGAATTTAAATGAAAGTAGGAAATGTCTAATCTACGCTTGCTGAAATGAAATTGCAGAATTGAAATGAAAGCAGGAAATGAGTAATCTACTTTTTCATAAATGAAATTGCAGAATGGAAATGAAACAACTACTCTATTCTTGTTGAAATAAACTACTTAGCAGAATGTTGCAGTAGAAAATAGAAGAAAAGTAGTAATCACAAATACTTTGATGCTTCCCCGGCAATGGTGCCAAAAAGAGTGGTGAGCTCCAGTATTGGAGTAATAATGTTGCAACTCCTAGGGCTCCCTTCTTTACTTTTATCAACTCGATAGTTCGTAACAAACTTGGAAGCGATGATGTTATATGCACAAGTACTAGCTCTTACTATAGGCTGTCACTTGATCTGCTGGCACAAGTTCTCTAGGAGCTCAAGCCAACTTCTATGAGTTCTCAGAAGAAGCTTTTAATTGTGATGGAAGAAAGCTAACTCAAAAGAGGCTATTCTACTTGTAGAAAGAGGATGAAAGCTGAAAATTAAACGCAAACCCTAGCAAACCCTAGTTTTATCCACTAACCCTACTTTTGGAAAAAAAAGAGTTGAAACTACTGAAATGGATGCCATGGACTACTCAAGGTAAAATTCATGTACTTAAGCTACTTCTGAAGGAAAATGTGGAAGAACCATCTTTTTGTACTTTTGAGCAATTTTATACAGAATTATTATGTTTGTGTTTTAACTATTTGTGACTGTGCGAAGGTTTGGTGGCGAAGGGAGATGAAGTTGGTTTTTGCACATAATGAGGAAGGTGTGGAGGGGTCCTAAGAAGTCCCTAGCACCCTTGTGTAGATTTCCATTGCGATCAGATTTCAAAAAATCGCTCGCATGAACTTCTATAGGAACGCTACAGGAGATCTACCAAGAAGTTCTACAGAAAGTTCTATAGGAAGAGGCCGAAAGTGATTTTTGAAGGTTTGGAGGTGGAAAAATGGTGGGAAAAATGAAATGAAGGTTGGGTGAGGGTGTTAGAGGGTCTAGGACTCTATCAATGAAGATCAAACATGAAGGAGATGGTTAGGTTGGTTCAAAGGATAAGAAAGCGATTTTGCACAAGAATGTAGAAATTAAGGCAATTTGGGAAAGTATGGCGAATGAGTGGAGAAAACCTTGAGAGATGGACTGGAGCAGGTTAGGTGATGAAAGGATGGTAAGCTAGAATGGTATTCAAGTGAGTTGCACACCCACTTCTGAAAACTGATTCAAGGAGAATTAAAAAAATAGAGTTTTACCTTTTTTAACCTAATTCTGACCTAAAAACCAGAAAAGTGTTGAACAGAAATTTATGGGTAGGAATATATGAAAGAAAGCTATGAAAACTAAACAAGGAAGAATCCAAGCATGTAAATACAACTGGTATCAACTTCTCCAACTCGAAATCACACACTAGCAATTGCATTGGAAAGTAAAGACAGTGTTTTGGTGGCAGCAGGAGTGCCTTGGTCTCAATTCATGGTCACAAGGAGGCAGAAAGGAGATCAAAGCCTACTTGGTAGCCCTTTTGTGGATATTTTTCTATTATTGCAAAAAAATAATGAATCATCCTGAAGCAAGAACAATTATTCTAATCATCAAAAACAACCTAAGTAACAAAGCAAGATTTAACCTAAACAACAGAAATTATTTCATGAATGCAAGAAAAGAACATATAAATACAAAAAGGAGGTGTTGGGAACTTGGGTTGGGCCAAACCCCAAGCGCTACAGCCCCCTAAGAAAGATCAGAACTGGTTCAAGGCTGGATTATCTTCATTGATCAAAAAAATAATAATTACATCACAAAACTGTTTCCAAAAGGAGCTCGAAAATGAGCTGAATACAACTGCTACACTAAAGTGCGAAAATGGTCTATCAAATGGCTAACCTACTGAGGCCTAAGGCCTTCTTATTTATACAAGTGAGGAATCCCAACACTCCTCCTAAAATTTAGGAACTTGGCTACCAAAACTGCAGATAACAGCAACTTCACTAAACCTACTTGGTTGCCCCTTGAAATCATCATTTTTGGCTATTGTACTCCGAGCTGTTAATGGAGAACTTGAGGAAGGGGTTATTCAATGTTGGAGACACCCCTCGTATAAGTCCTTAGCCCTGTTTCTTTGAATTTGGCTGCCAATCTGCTCATAAATGCCCGGTCTTGGTCCAAAAATGTCCAAAAATTTGCAATAAACACTCATTAGACTTCATGGTAAAGTGACTATCCCCATTCACTCAATTAACATACATATATTAAAAAACATGCACAAAACTATGGAGAATGGTGGATTAAATGGAAACAATAGGCAAAATGAACCCATATAGTTACCCATTTCTGGGACTCATCATCGACGAGGCCGCGTAGGCCGTAACTGTGGAGGATGTTCCAGAAGGTGTCGAGGTTGTGGAAGAGATCCCCAAATCACCATGCATGCCAAGACCCAAGAAGGATAAACAAGTAATAATTCCCATACACGTGTCCCCAAGGAACCTGTTGCGCAGCAAACTATTGATGGAACAGAAGGGGAAATTTGTCACAATAGAAACAGATGAGGAAGAAGAATATTTGTAGGCCCCTCTCACCGCGGAGGAAGAATACGAGGCATGGAGGGGGATACTTAGCCTAGGCACTCTGTAAAAAAACTACCTGCCTATGTCCCTCTACAGAAAGGGAAGGCCAAAGTACCCAAAGACCTGGACGAGACCAAGAGTTCGCTCCAGACCCCGCTCCTCCTAGATGGCATTACATTTGAAGGCACACACCTAGGTTGAGTGCCGACTATGAAATTTGAATATTGGGACCTCGCTGACAGCGAGAAGTTCCCTCACCTTAAGACTAGGAACCTCATGAAGCAGCACAATAGGAGGGTAGTAACAACATTAGAGCCATGGAAGTGGTTACGCAGTGTGGAAAAGGTCGGGCTGTTGAACCTACTTTGGGTGTCGCATTTCCCCCGCCCCCTAATAAACATTTTCGTCAGTAGGTAGCTACTCTACTTGGTGCATGATGGGTATCTATGGCTAGAGGAGCCATCCCCATCATGAAATACCTAATTCATCATGTTTCCTGGCTCCCCTACACAAGAAAGGACCCCACGACCATATCGGAAGGAAAAGGCAGTGATTTCGCCCTCGTAGAGGCCATGAAAATGAAGTATAAGTCGGAGAAGAAGAAGATGGGTTACGCCATCTCCAGCATCAAGAACAAAGTAGTCTGTGTAGCTACCCAAATCCTCGTAGGCAAAATTATGCACAAGTTTCACACTAACAAGGTATCGGTGCTAGTAGTCGCACTGGCCCAGTAATGCACAGAAGGGGTCTTGTTTAGTTGGTCTGAATTCCTCTACACGCAATTCTTGGAAAATTGTTCTGAAGCCCAAGAGCAGGGTAAAACCTTCCACTATGCATGGCTATTACTATCCATAGTGCTCGTAGCGAGGGAAATTCAAAAGGATAATCAATTCCCCACAATTGACAAAGATTTACAAGAGGCTGCGAAGTACACTTCACTCTAGGCCATGAAGGATGTGACATGGATCTGCAACACCAAAATCTTCTAGGTGCTCATGGAGATGACTATCCGAATGTGAATCAACCGTAGGCCACAGTTGTTGCCCACAGTTTACAATAGTCTGCAAAGTTTTGCATAATTTAAGGTAAATATGCACAACAACTTTATCAAGGTGTGCAAGGATCTGATGAAGCAATGGATGAAGCTACCTTTTGTAGCCACTACCATGACATTTTCACTATCTTGGAGGCATGACCTCTGGAATGACGTGCCCCGGATCTTACAGAACTCGAGAGGGTGGCATCTAAGAAGAAGAAGGACGATGCCAAGCTGCACATCACACAGTTGGCCGAGAAAAAGTGAAGGAAAACTATAATAGCTGAGGCAAGGGTGGCACGGAAAATGACATAGAAAGCTGCCAAGTAGAAAAATGTTGTAGAAGCATCAGCAACAACATAGGAAGCAACTGCGAAGGTGGGCAAGGGCCAAGCAATGCTCTCATGGGGGAAAGAGGTAGAGGAAGAAGAAATAGAAGAAGAAGGCGTGGACCCAGGGACTGCATCCACACAGTTGAAGCATCCACACACGATAGAGCGAGCAAGATCGAGGAAGAAGGTCAAGGCCTCGAAATTCGCCATTGAATCGATCACCCTAATCAAGGGTGATCTAGATGACATCGGCAAGACAGTGTGTGATGTCACAAATGAGGCCCTTCGGGATTTCATGCAGGAGCACCAGACTATGTTAGGGGCCCTTAGAGCACAGTTGTATGAGTTACATGTGCATCCCCCTCAGGTTGGTACCCTTTCAACCCACCTTGCAGCAGGATCCTCGGCAATAGAACAAATGTTGCGTGCACAGATGGAAAACACAATAGTGTTGCCGGAGGGGGCTCTAGTGACATCGAATGAGGGCGATAGTTTTTAAGTTTTCATGATGAAATACCTTGGCCTTAATCTTGATTCCCTTCCACGTGAGACACTATATCTACTACAGGATGGGATAACGGCAGAGCTGCGTGCTAGGGAGAGTCGCGTGATCCAAGTCCTCAGTGAGCAAAAGATCAACATGGAACAACTAAGCTTGTATTGCGATGAATTGGTGTTGCAAAATCAATAGTTGGTGCAAGTGGTAGACGACACTTGCCGAAGCGTCCTGGAGCTGGCCATCCCAGCAGACCTACCAGTGGAGGTGCGAATCCATAGGCTAGCAATAGGAGTCTGCAAGGCTAGGGAAGAAATGACAATGGTTCAGTTGGAGTTGAATCTTCATATTATCAAGCTATAGTTAAAGGCGTAGCCATCCACCCCCCAGAACTCTGAGAACAGCACGCTAGCACTATCACAACGGGACTGGAGGAAATTAAAGGTGCAGTGCGAGACTATACCACCATGTTGGAACAAGCACTTGCGGTCCTCACAACTTCACATGAGGACCCCAACATCCAGTGCTTAGAGACAGAGGCACGAGAACTCCAATAGCAATATGACAGTGTCCGAATAGCTACGCAGACAGTGGTCCTCACCCAGTAGCTTGTGAGGATGTAGCAAGCTAAAGCACTGAACGAGTAGGTGGACAGGACACAACATAAGGAGGCAGTTCTAAAAGAACGCGTCCAACCTTGGATTGACGAGGCCTTCACTATCACGAAAAACATCGAATGAAAGCTTGCGCACATACATGGGATGCACACATTAATGCAGAGAAGCACCCCAGACACAGAGGTCTCGGAATAGCAGATGAAATAGATTCAGCAAGCAGCAATTTTTTGCATTGTTGACCTCAGCACAGTTCGGGGATAGTTGGATGGACTCCATGCAAAGATCGTCATGCCAATAGACTGACTCGAGGGTGAGTCGTGATGTTTGTTTTGGGGGCTTGTTGGGCATGGAATCCCCCCCAAGGCATGTTTTGGGGCTCAAAGCACAAGTTTTGACCAAATGGTGTTGTAAAGCTCCGCAAATTGTGGGTGCGGAAGTATCTTAGAGTCACAGGGTTGTCTGTCCTAGTTTTGTAGTGTAATATCAGCCTACCCATGGTCCGCAAACCATGAGATTGTATAAATAAAGTGAGGCTCTATGTGTAGAAGAAAAAGGAGTGGAGAAGAAGAGAAAGAGTCTGAGTGACTAAGGGTGTCTTTGAGTCATAGAGTAGGAGAAAGCTCTGCAGCTGAGTGCACAGAGGCCTAGTAGTCCACGGCTGAGTGCATAGGGAAAAGTCGAGTCTGTAACCAAACAATGGATTAATAAAGAGAATTTTGATATCAATTTGTGTATTTATTTTTGAATTAATGCATGTTTGATATAAATTGAAAATATACTATTTATTTACTACGCACACCTGTATGAATGATTGATGTTGTTAAGTATTACTTAAAGCACGCAAGTAGGCTAAAATAATCAACTAATAGTGGAATACTAGTAAGGACTTTGGTAATAATAGTGTTTGGCCCCAAGTAGCACTGTGTGAAGGCATCATCTTAGGCTTCGAGGCACGGGAAAGTGCGCATAGCGACGTGCGCGTAGGGTCGAACCGCGGACCTCCTGAACCCATCAAACTTCTCCAGGGTGCGAAAGCTTGGTTCTAGCACCCTCCCATACTCCTTCGAGTGAGACCTCAGTCCGCGCTCTGCGGAGTGTTGCCGAAAGGGTCAGTAGTACCGAGATTTGTTTGGCTAAATCAACTCTAAACCTGGGTCAAGCCCCAATAAGCCAACAATGACAGTTCCGCAAAAATTGGCAGAACTTGAGGGACCTACAAAGGGATGAAAGTTAAAATTAGAACTACCTCTTATACCATGTCAGGCCAAGAGGTAACTCCTCAAATGAGATTATATTATTCATTTAGGTTGTTCATTATTATATACATGAGGGAGTGACTATTGAGTTTCATCTCTCGATGACTCTCCATTTTCTCTATTATTTATTTACACTATTTATAGTTGTTCACCCAATCCCTATGATTAGGTGTAAACAACTTCTCACCAAATCATAACCCCGACATGTTTTTCTAACTTTGAAAATTTGAAAGTGTCGGCGAGCATTTTAAATGACTTGTCAAAATTTAAGATCAATGGCAAGGGTGGAATATCATTTCTCAAGCACATAATTACTTTTCTTTGTTTCTGTGATAAGCATGACATCCAATCTAAGGATGTTTCTTGTGGATTGTTTTCTCTCACATTCGAAGGGTGCATAAAGCAATAGTGTCACACATTGATCGCAACCTCCATACACTATTTCAAACGTTTTTTTTTTTAATCATGCCACGCTTTCGTTCTCTATGATCGTAAAGCCCTTAATAAGAAAATTTTGAAATTTTGAAAAAAAACCTAATGAATCTCTTCAGAATTTTCATGATCGTTTTATTCATTATTGTTTTGAATTTCCTAAAGATGAATATGATTGGGAGTTCTTGGCTGAAATATTTCAATAACTTGTTCACATTTATGAAAATGGACATGAGTTGGAATATTTCAAACCTCTCCCAACATACCTTGGCACTAGAGTTTCTAAATATGAGACAGACAATGTTGTTGTCCCAAGTGGCCCTTTGTCCCCTTCTCATCAAACAACTCTAGTTGTGCAGGTCAAGGTGGGAGAAGTTGAGAACTCACCTGTTGATCTACCATCATCTCCTCCTACCCCACTTACTCATAATTTCAGCGCAGAGTTGGACTGTGACTCCGATGGCTGTGATGAAATATTATCCCCTCATCCTCCATCCCTCAGTCTCTTTGATCCTTCGGATTTTGGTATGTTGTGTTCACTTGTCTCAGATCTCTCTTGTGATGTTCATGAGGATCAAGTTCTAGATGGTGTTAGTGTTGAATAACCAACCTACGATATCATTTTTTATGAGTATGTATGGGAGTCTAAATAAAAACCTGCAGTGAAGGATGACCTCCTTTTGTCTGCACCTCTTCTACTTTATCTTTTCATCTTCCACGATTCTGCCATTCTTGTTAAATCTTGTGAAAATTCATTTTCAGATGTCTCTAATTTTGATCATTTGAAACACACATTGAATCCCAATTTTTCATTTGTACGTGGAGTGGAAAATTTTTTTCTTCATGATCCTCCCAATATCTCATCACACCTTTCCAGAAACATAGAGGGTGGAATTTATCGGTTTCCATTATCCCCTCTTTATGATTCATTAAATCATGACGATGCCCCTGTTCGTGATCTTGAACATTCTGATTGTGGATGTTGTGATATTTTCATTCATTAATTTTATCACGATTCTTATTTGTCCATTGTTGATCTTTTTAAGCCATCGGTCTGTGATGATCCATCTTCTGATGAATTGGGACCTCCCCAAGCCGTTGAGGCACTTCAGTCCAAGTAGATGATTATGTCAGGTTCTCGTAGTCTTGAGGTTAGTCCCACTTCTAATCAGAAATTTGTTGAATCTCTCTAGGCTCCTCATCACTCCATTGTTCACATTGAAATTCAATATCTATTACAATTTTCATAACCTCCATCTATATCACATGATCCTATCGCTCAATCATTGGAGAAGTCATATGTAGCAAGCACTGTTGCAAAACATAAATTTTCTCCTTTCTTCATGTTTTTTCATCTTTCAAGTTCGAAAGTGTGTACGTCATTTTATTTGACTCGTAATATGTTAGGAAACAATGGTACATCTACATAGTGCCTTTCATGCGCTATTCATTTTTACTTTTTTGCGGGGTTCATTCAAGCTTCAAAATTTCTAGTTTTTATTGTCTTATCTTTCTTGTTTGTTGGTTTGCTTGTATATCGTTCTTGATGTACATTCTCTCGCCTACATGGGGAAACTAATGCATCGATGGATGCATTGGAAGTATCGCTTTACGTAAGTTGGCCTATGTTTTGCTTACGTTAGGAGTAGGAGTAGTTTCTTTGCTTTTCCTGTTTGTTTCTTGATTCACTTTACTTTGTTGTGCTTCTTTCCTTTGTTTGTTTTCTTTGTAGTTGTAGGTTAGTTTTTGCATGGAACCATGTTTTTCTTCTTAGACAAGTAGGTTGAAACTCAAGGGGAACTTGTATTGCTATCAACACTTGGTTATCTGCCTATTCCCTCTCTTTATGTGAATCTTGCATTTCTTTTAGTTTATGATACCCTGATGGAAAATGCATTCCTTTCAGAGAGATTCATGGTGAAATCACTATGCTTGCACATTTAACTAGTACTTCCTACTCTAATTGGATTTCTATTTTTGTTTAACCCCTATCTACTAAATCATGTAGAGTAAGGAGAGGGGGGAAACCTTAACTAGTATGTTAGAGGTATATATAAATATCCTTCTATGAAGGAACAACCTCTTCTACTCCCAATAAATCAGGATCCCTCTTCCACCTCATGAAATAAATAAGTTCCTATGCATAGTTATTTGAACAAATAAAAAAAATGAAAAAATGAAATAAAGCATGAAAGAAGAGAAAGGATTCATGTGCAAAGAGGTGAATAAAGTAACTCCATCAAGTACCGTCCAGGCTCACTGGTAATGGAGCAATGCTTTTTTTTCCTCAAATGACTCCGTCGAGGTACTATCTAGGCCTACTAGCAGTGGAGAAACACCATAGATGAAACTAAAAACTCTAACTAACTCTTTTACTTGTGCATCTATATAATCCTCATTGACAAAAAAAATAACTCAATTTGACTTCGCTTGGTATGTATGTTTCCGATGAAGAGAATGGTAGGAACTACATCTTTAACTCAAGCTAAGTGAAGAAACTATGATAATCAAGGAACTGAACAATACTTCCAAAATATTTAGACTCGCTTTGTATGAGGAAAGTTCCATATAGAGAGCTAGAGTTCTACCAATGTGTCACCGATGTTGTAGCAGGTACAACCACCCTCCAAATTGTTTCATATGCTTTAATTTTGGAGCCTTCATTCTTAACCAGAGTAGCTCATCTAGAACTGATCTAGGTATTCATACTTTAATTGAGACTTATCTTTTCATTTTCGCTTGTGTATGCTGACTTAGACGATTCTTCTAAGTCACAAGTTGATCTCCCAACTTGGTCACATAACATTTCTGGGCTTACCTCTAGAAATTGTGCAATCCTTGAAGGCATTTAGCCTTGATGATTGTAATTGCACAATTTACACTAGAAATAACCCTTGAGTTTAGAAACTATGCAGTCATGGAAGGTAGTCAACTTGGATGATTGGAATTGCGCAGATAAAACTGGTAATCCACATTGATCTCATAAATTATGCAGTCATGGAAGGCAACCCATCATTGAGTCTAGAAATGGTGTAACCCTCACTCGGCTCAGAAATTACACAGTGCACATTGAGCTAGAAAGTTGCCTAGTTCCCCATAACTGCATAATCTTTCCCAACACTATGCATGGCAAGTTTGCCCCCGAAAAAGAAATAAAAATAAAGGGAAAAAAATATCCTTAGGAAATAGGGATCTATTTTTAGTATCCTGAATGGGGCAATTTCGCTATTTTTAGACACTTCCACCAAGTGTCGCATTTTCCTTTACTTTAGGCACGCACGTCATAAATTATAATTTTATCAATTCTATGTAATGGACACCTCTAGAGATCATTTTTACATTCAATCACCAAGTTATCACATTCCTGAGGAGATCAAGGAACCTTCAAAGCATTGTCATCACTTTTTTGAGTGAGTTTTTCTTTTATCCCTTTTTGTCACTTTTCTGTCGCTTTTTGTCATTTAGCTTATGTGAGTATTTCTTCACTTGTTTCTCTTCTTGGTTACTGGCATTTTCACTTTCTTTAGCTTGTATAAGTGTTGTTTCAATCTGTCATTTGCCTTTTACAAGTATCGATTGATTTTCTTGTTTTTGCACTAACGGTCGTTGTCTTCGTGACTCTCCTCACATACTTGAGTTTCTTTCTATTTGTTGACTTTCTGCACTTATTTTTCATCAATTTATCCTCAATTAGTTGGATATGCAGTGAAGACCATATTATCACTAATTTCTACTCCTTTTTCATGCCTCCATCGAGCAAATCTGCACTTCCCTTGGCCGAATTTTTCCTTGCCCAGCTGCACATTGTGCAATCCTAAGGCCCAAGCTCCAAGCTTGGCCTCTGGAACTGTGCAATGCACAGTACAAGATGGCCCCAACTAAAAATTATGTATTTCTAGGGTTCAGCCTATCAACCTTGGCCACTGAGATCGTGCAATGCACAGTCTCTCCCAAGCTCTACCCAAGCTAAACTATGCATTCTACAGTCTCAAACCTTAGGTTGCACCCTTAGCTACTGGGATTGAAAAATGCACAGTTCCTGACATCTTGTTAGTGACCCCTCTTGGAGGTGAAAATTGCATAATCCATCTCACCATATGCCCAGATTGCTGCTTGACCATATTGTGAAGTTAGATTTGCAAGAGATAATTTTTGCTTGCCATGAGTGTCATTTTTGTCCCACATCTACCACACTCGTGAAGCACTTCTATCCAGTCATCATTGTTACCATGGCAACAAGAGAATTGCTTCAAGAGTGTTGAAAATCCTATAGATTCACATGATAATGCAATTTTCTAAAGCAAGAGACAAGAATCTACTTCTACTCATTATAGCAGAAGCCCATAAACATTGAGCAAACAAAGAATCAATAGAGGAAGAGAATCAAAGGCACATAACACAATAAATATACGGGGAAATCCATAGCTCAAAACCCCACTATCTATTTTGTACTAATCCAGAAAATCAAGACGAAATTACAATGTTTGTTCTCTTTAGAACAATCCCAACACTCAGAAAATTCAATATCCAACTCATAAGCAAGCTCAAGGCCAAAGCTTAGCCTCTTCACAAACTCTCTATTCCAATGTGTAATTCCTATAAAGGATAGATTGTATTTAAAGTGAAATAAAGCCTCTAAAATAATGCAATCCCTCAAGGATCAGTTCCTGATGACATGCACTCTCAGTGCAACTCAGAAAAATATAAAACAAATATTACATTGTCCTTGCACTCTAGTCTCAACTAGGTCTTTCTTAGAACCAACATACATGAGTTTTTGATGAGTAAATATTCAGTTAAATAGAGTAGCACTGGTGGATTTCATTAGTGCCACCATGTTGCACAAAAATTGTCACCTTGACATTCTGCAATTACTGTGACTCTATCACCACTCATACCTTCCTCCTTTGCAAGTCTTAAACCTCAGTTCTTCATAGCAAGCCTTGAAAATAAGAGAAAGACCTTAAAAATCTCTAAAACTCTGGTTCCGCACTTTCTCTTAGCATTACCTGCAGTCCTACACCTAATGGTCATGTCCCCTGCGCACATGACCGCTCTGTCTCTACGTTATGGGTGCGGACCCCTGTAAAAGTTAAAAAGGCGCAAATACATTCTTAAAAACTCACTTTGAGTCATTTCTGGAAGCTTCTAGAGGGAATCTTGAGGTGGCAAGTTTGCTCCTTAAAGGTTCATGCATCCCATACCTTAAGGAGCTAACCCCTTGATGTTAGGAGCTTATCCCTTTGAAAGAGGACTCTATCCCTTCAATGGTGGACCTGTAACCTCCTTCCTTTGCACTATAAAATGTAAGCATTGGGCTGGTTACTGGGGAGGTTGAAAGCTAAATATTTTTGAGGTGAAATGTTGCTGGAACTTTGTCTTCCTAATTGAGCTTTTGAGAGGAGAGATTACATACTTTTTTTATCTCATTTGGAAGAGAGTGAGGCTTGTCAAAGTAGAGAATATTCTTGTTTGGACCCTGGGAAGAGCTTGTACAGCATCAAGGCACCAACGGTTGTAAAGTTATTCTATTTCAAATTTAATACAATCAAGTTTATTTTTCTCAATAACCTGTGTTTTATGGTTTATTTCATGGATTCCTTGATCAACATGATGAACATTATTTATTATATTAGCTATGCAGGTGTTATTTGATGTGTGCTTGTTTGTGATTTCCGTATCTTAAAAGGAAACTCTTTCGGACAGTTGGAGCATGGCTACCACAAACTAGCGTTGGACTTAAGGTAGGGTCTAAAACACCTCTTAGTTTTTATTAATGAATCACAATATGTTTAGATAAAGGTAGATTTGCTTGTCCTGCTTGTTGCTAGATATCTGTTGATACTAGGGAGATCGGCCTTGTCTGCAAGATTGATTTATCCGGCTAACAAATTGGCGACTCCGTTGGGGAACTGGAATTTGGTTTTTTAATTTTCCTTTGTCTTTGACTTGAGAAACTTGTTTTTTTTTCTGGTTTTTGCTTGATGTGTGTGGGATTGGGTAGTTTTTAGGTTTTGGATTATTTTTTGTTTTTTCGAAATTTTCAAGAGGACTGCACATTCTGTTTATAATACAGTGTGGACATCTCCGCACTATTACTTTACTACACAGAGTGATACCGCATCTGATTATACTGGAAGCCTACTGACCCTGTCAAAAATTTTGAAAAACCTAAAATATTTTCATCCAGTTAAGTTTAGGATTAATTTATTACTTTTAATCTCTGCCCAGATCTGCATGTGTCCTGTCAAAAGTCTCTTCTGAGTAAGTTCCATTGGTGTTTTTATTTTAGATGATTTTCTAGACGTTTTGCATGCCTGGATTGGTTTTCACTCGGTCTCTGTAATGACCCAAAGATTAGAAGCCTAAGAAACCATAGATCACCTTGGTATCTTTTGTCTTCTTGATGAGTCTGGCTGGTTTGTGAAATCTTCCCTTGGTGAGAAATAGATTTCATTTCTCTTTGCAAATCTTTGAACAAACCTGGTCATAAGTTGTGAATTTCATTTTTTGAAAAAAAACATAGCTGGGTGTTTTTTGATTGATTTGTTATTTTGAACGAATTAATCCCTAGTTTACTGGATAACTAAGTAAAACATCCTCAAAATCATTTGAAGCTTTTAATTTGATTAGGTTTTTAGAAGTTTAGATCTCAGGATTAGTTCTTTCATAGTTTTGAGTGTTTTCTAGAAATTGTAGAATCTCTTTTGAAAGAATTGTTTTCTGTAGTTTTGAGTGTTGAAAAGAAAAGGGATTTATTTTTCTGAGCATAATTAGTAGTTTCGTTTTGAGTTTATTGAAAAAGACAAGAAGATTTTCTTTTCATTTAGATGTTAAAGGAAAATTTTATTTTTCAAAGAATTGCATTCTCAACTCTTTCTTTTAGCTAGAAATTCATTGAAAGGAAAAACGAATTGATTATCATTTTAGGTGCATTTTTTAGTGTTTTTGGAGTCGAGTCTTCACACCATCAAAGTTTCATCTCCATTCCTATTGACTTAAGAAACAACCAATAAAAATAACGATTAATTAAAATTGATCTAGCAATCTTTTATTTCTATGGCTCTTATCACCAATATAGCTTAGGCTAGTATCTTGGAGTAGGGAGTAATTAACTCTCCAAGATAGTTAAAACAAACAAGTAGATATATTTTGCGGTAGGAAATAAATCCAATTGTAATTGATATAATCTGGGAAGATCCTCTTAAAGGAGTCAATCACGAGATCATGTATGAACCTTTGAGACAATAAAGTCTGTCTCATTCGGAAATATAGAAGATTTGGGCGTATTAAAAACGGTAAACCTTGGATTAACCATTGTCGAGGAGCCTGGGGCCACTTGTTGGTAAACCTCAGATTGATCATGTCAAGGAACCTTCAAGGGGATTGAACTTTGTTACTCTGCCCTTGCACGTAGATCGGATCATCGACTGTTCCCCCAGTTGTATTTGTTACTATTGGTAACCTTAGTGACCATAATCTTAAGATTCTTTCCTAAGGTGACAGTGAAGGACGGGTCTCACTGTACCTAGAGCGGACGTCGACTAGACTCACTTGGACTCTCTAGGGGGGTTCTTCACTCAAGACAGTTTTGTGAAGAAACTTGTGCCAGTTTGTTTCATTAAGCAGGTTGTCGGGGTAACTGTTCCAACCGCCATTTCTATATTGAATTCTACGATGTTGGATTTCATCACCAACTAGTGTTTTCGGTACGAAAAGTTACTGTTTGTGTGTGGTTTGAACTCTTAAATTTTTTAGGTGTGTGATTCAATTGTTTGGTTCTTTAGAGACTTTAGGTGGTTTTATTGAGATTTTCTTTGTTTGCGTGTGAAGTAATTAAATATTTAATTGTGGCTGAATTACCGAGACAATCTCGTAGACTTCGGGGGCAACCTCCCCAATATACACCAAGTCAGCTTGAAGGGATACGAGCTCTTGTATCACCTAGTGACAGTAGAGTTGGGTCACTAGAAGCTGGAGAATAATCTTTAATTATTCACCCTAATTATCCAGTTCAAGCAACAGAGTATATTTCTGAACCAATTTCATTTTCTAAAGTTACTGGTAATATTTCTCCTCCTAGTGGATTAATTGAGAAACCTGAAATTTCTAAACCTGAAACCGAATCTGCTGCTACTTCATCCTCACGATTTGCTTCTCCAACTTCTAGTGGTCCTAGTTCACCCAAGGTAGGAAGTGTCATTACCCAAAATCTTCCTTCTAGACTCATTTCTATTGAAGAACTTGTTAGTCCGGACGAAGGTACAACTCTCCCTGAAAATCAACCAACTTTAGAACTTAGGGAGCATGAATCATTCTTCTACAGTCCTTTTAGAAGTGACACTTGGTACGTATCATTGGCGAACTTTTTAGAAAATCTGGGTCTTGCTTTTTCACCACCTCCTATTCCTTTTCATCCTATGCCCAGAGGTTATTATCCTCCTTCGAATATGTCGAAACGGTCATCCATGTTTTCCCAAATAGCGGAAATTTTTTTATATGGTGGTCCTCCTATTCCTTCTAGGTATCAGTCACTTTTTGGTACTTTTTCAGGAGCATCCCCTCAACAAATTGAACATGGGATATCAAATGGTAATAGTGGAACTCAACTGTTGAGTGGAGAAGAAATTATTATGATGTATGGTGCTATTCCAAATCCGCAACCTCAAGGTAGTCAGTTACTACCTAGAGGGAAACCTCAAGGTAGTCACTTACTACCTAGAGGGCAACCTCAAGGTAGTCACTTACCGCCTGGAGGGCAACCTCAAGGTAGTCAGTTACCGCCTTGGGGGAAATCACAAGGTGCTCAATTACCGCCTGGGGGGCAACCTCAAGGTAGTCAAATACCACCTCGGGGGCAACCTCAAGGATAGTACATACCTCAAGGTCAACCCCAGACTCAGCATATACCTCAAGGTCAACCCCAGTATCAATATATACCTCAAGGTTAACCCCAGTTTCAGTACATGCCTCAAGGTTATCAACCTCAAGGTCACTACCCAACTCAAGGTTTCCAACCACCTTCTGGTCAACCATTTGTACAAGGACCTGGAACTGTACCTCTCAATTATCAGCCCTACACTCAACCTGGTTATGGTCCTCAATATGCTCAACCTTTTATGGGTCCTTACCCTAGAATGAACATGGTGTGGGATCCATCTCAAACTCAACAAATTTTGCAACCTAATGTGCAGTTATCAAGTCAACCTAGACAACCTTTGGTTTCTGGTCCAACCCAGCAACCTGTCCACCCTACTATTCAAACTTCCTGCACCTGGTGTAGTTCATCAGCCTGGGCCTAGTTCGCCTCGAAATCTACCTCAAACTACTACTGCAACTACTGCAGCTTCTGTTCAATCTACCCCGCCTACTTCTGGAGTATCAGCGGCTCTGGTTTCTACTGTTCCTGCATCAACTCCTCAAACCTCTTTACCACAGTCAAGACCTATGGTTCAGACTTCGGTTCAGATGCCTGTAAGACAACCTGGTCCAAGCACGGTTGTCACCAGTCAACCATAATTCACTTATCAACCATACCAGGGACAGTATCAATATGGTCTTGTTGTGCAAAACCTAATTTATCAGTATCAACCATACCCTGGATATACTTATTAGCAACCTCAAAAACCCTAGTTTGGTACGGTTAATCCTGGTTTTCCGAGAGGATATAATATTCCTAATGCAAATCCGATTCCAGTTTATCCTGAATATCCTCCTCCCGGAGCTGGTCTTGTGACCCAAGGTTTTCGAACCCTAACCTTCAATTACCTTTTATTGCAACTTTGGATTTACTAGATTTGTCGTGCCTTACGAACGATCCAATTTACTACCTTCCGTATTGGTCGTCAATGCCTAATAAGTTGCCGATTGATATTCTGAAGTTTGAGGGTAAGTCAGGAGAAGATCCATCAAATCATGTGATGACTTATCACCTCTGGTGTGCATCCAATTCCATTATAGATGATTCAATTCACTTACGTCTTTTTCAAAGCACTCTAATTGGTCTTGCTGCTAAGTGGTACATTGAGTCACCACGAAGCTCTTTTTATAATTTTAGTCAGTTAGCCACTTCATTCTTAACTCATTTTCAGTTGCCTGTCAGATATGACAATGGCACTGAATTGTTAACTTCATTAAAACAGTCAACGTCCACATATATTTTAGATCATATTCATGAATGGCGACGTCAGTGACGTTTAGTGAAAGTTTTTATCCCAGATCAAATTTTGGCAGAATGGTTTGGTAAATCATTATTACCTAAAATCGTTGAGGATGTAGCTAAGGCAGGAGTTGTTACTGAAGAGCAAGTAATTGCTCAGGCTCAGTACCTTGACCTCGTTTTTATGCAGTCGGGTACTTTACACAAAAAAAATGCCCAATCTTCTGAAACAAAATCAAATAATTGCAACTCCTTCAAGGTCTCATGCCATTGGTGGTATGATTGGTTCAATTAGTACCAAAAGTAAGAAGAAATCTACAAACAATTCTTCTCCTATTATAACTTTACCAGATTCCACGATAGGAGAATCTTCCGCTAAAATTCTTGCCGATGTCCATGTTGTAAAATCATCTACGGCCAAATCAAAATCCGGCGGTAAAAAGAAGGAGAAGAAAAAAATAAACAAAACTCAAAAGAGAAACCATAGAAAAATGAACCTACTGATGAGAAATATAAACCTCGCTATCCTTGTCTCATTTGTGACGAGGAGCATTTTACAAGAGATTGTCCACATCGAGCTAAGGTTTCGAAAATCGTCAAAGGTTCTCAAACGCTTACTATCTTGAAGGATCCTTTTCCAAATCAAGATAGTAAGATAATAGGTTCTTCCTCAAATGCCTCAGAAGAACCCATTATGATGATTTCCTATGTCAGGATTGTGACGCGATCGCAAGATTATGGTAGTAAGAATCCTGTTGGTGGTAACAAAGCAGAATCGTCTAATTCAAACCCATCAACTTCAACTCCTTCTGGTTCTGATCCGCTACAGATCAAGAAACCTAATCCAGACTTAGTAATCAAACCTCCTACTAAAGGTATACTTCGGAAATCAGCTTTCAATCCACATGCGAGAACTACTCAGAACTATAACATTGTTGAAGATTTAACTATTTCCCCTTCAGCAATGTCGTCTATGGAGGTGCTGCAATCATGCCTAGCACAACGTAAATTACTATTGTCTGTTGTAGGAGCTGTTGATATTTAGGATTCCAACCTTATAATATTCGATTTAGAGAATAGTACACCTCGCCTACCTCATCAAATGGCTTTCCAAATCCCAGTGTTAGTCAAAAACAGACCTTGCTTTCGGACTGTGATTGACGAGGGAGCTTCTACGTGTATTATGTCGATTCAGTGTTGGAGATCACATGGTTCTCCTACACTCAATCAATCCCCGATGATTCTAAAGGCTTTTGATGGCCGAGGGTTTCATCCTTTTGGCATTTTGCAGGATTTACCTATAGGGGTTGAAGGCAAAACTATAAGTCTAGATGTGGAGGTGGTTGATGCCCCTCTAGATTACAACCTTCTTTTGGGTTGCAGTTGGTCCTATGCTATGACTGTTATTGTTTCATTGGTCTTTTGGCTTATTAAGTTTCCTCATAATGGAAAGATCATTACAATAGACTAGTTAACTTATTTTTCATCTGATCCAGCTTCTTCTGATAATATTCAACATGTCGATAAAACAACTATCCCTTATAAGGATGTTGGGGTAGGTTTGATTAAATATTCTGGTTTACTAGGAACTTTTTCATTTCCTCCTCCTAACATATCACCTTCTTTTGCAACCATTCACATGATTTCATAAAACACTATTGCTTTTGATGATCCTTGGATCGTACCTTACGATTCTGAGGTGGACTCATTTGGTGATGCAATGCCCTTGAGTCCCTATGAAGTTGCATATCAAGTTGTATAGTCGTTTTCTGACTCTTGTTCAACCGAAATCGATCCAATGAATGTCGTCCATGGGGAGTCACTTTCAATCACAACCTCAGATTCGACAACTCTTTCTGATCCTATTCATACTGATGAGCAGATTCGTGAACTTTTGTCTGTTGATGATTTACCATGGGAAGATCTTCATCATCAATCTTCATTTTTACCTGAGTTTGATCATTTTGAAAATGATTTCTCATCTATTTTTACCGCTGATTATGTCAAAGAACCACAAAATCCATTGCAACATCTTGATTCTGAGTTGTATTTGGGAAATATTTCTCAAACGATTCCTATTGACATTTCAATGAAAGCAGGAATTATTGAAAACATTCACATAGGTGCTTCCTGTACGGACGAGGAAATCCAGACTTATAAAGCCCTATTTCAAGAATTTTGTGATGTGTTTGCCTGGTCATATGAAGAAATACCAGGAATCGATCCATCAATTGTTGTCCATGAAATTAAAACTTACCCGGATGCTAAACCTGTCCGACAACGTTTGTGTCAGATACATCCAAGAAAAGTTGATGTTATTAAAGATAAATTTGAGAAATTACTTCGAGCAGGTTTCATTTATCCAATTCCCTTAACGGATTGGGTGTCGAATATTGTTCATGCTAACAAAAAGTAAGGAATGATAAGAATATGTATTGATTATAGGGATATTAATCGAGCTTGTCCTAAAGACAATTATCCAACCCCCTATATCAATCAAATTATTGATGATTGTGCTGGCAGTGAAATGTTCTCCTTTATGGATGGTTTTTCCAGTTACAGTAAAATTAACATACTCCCCACTGATCAACCTAAAATGGCTTTCATTTGTCCATGGGGGACATTTGCTTATTGAAAGTTACCTTTTGGATTGAAGAATGCCGGAGCAACTTTTCAAAGGGCTATGTCTTACGCATTTCATGACATCAAGCACATTGTGCAGCCTTATCTCGATGATTTACCTGCTCATTCATTATGTAGAGCTGATCATCTCACTCATTTACGAGCCATCTTTATGAGATATAGGCATTATCGAATTAGGCTGAATCCACACAAATGTGTTTTCTGTATAGAAACGGGTCATTTACTGGAATTTGTTGTCTTGAAAGCCGGCATTCGTGTTGATCGCTCGAAGGTTGAAACTATTGTCAAATTACCTCTGCCTTCGACTCTTCGCCAACTCCAAAGTTTGCAAGGGAAAGCAAACTTTTTACGTTTTTTCATTCCTAACTATGCCGATATAATGAAAGGCTTTACCAAGTTGTTGAAACAAAATACTCCGTTCTTTTGGGATGAGATAGCTAACAAATCTTTTGATGCACTAAAACACGCATTGAACCATGCACCGTTATTGCATCCTCCCAGCTACAACCAGGACTACTTTTTGTACCTCGTCGCTTCTCATTCCACCATTGGGATGGTTTTAGTTTAGGAAGATGAATTCAACAATGAACATGTGATTTACTATCTTAGTCAAACTTTGAATCCGACTGAGCTTAAATATTCGCATGTGGAGAATTTGGCCTTGGCAGCTCTTCAAGTTGTCCAAAGATTTCATCACTACATCTTATTACGCAAAACCATGGTAATTTCTGACTGTAACCCTATGACGTATATTTTGACCAAAAAATTGCTAGGGGGCAAGTATTCAAAATGGATAGTTATCCTGTAGGAATTTTACTTGGAATTTGAAAAATCCAAGCAAAGAAATCTTTGATTTTTGCGGAACTGATGTGTGATTTCCCGCGTACTGATACTGAAACTGTGGCAGAAGAACCAATTGCGGATGAATATTTGTTTCTTATCAGTACTCTTGATCCATGGTATGGAGATATAATTGTCTATCTCCAAATCCAATCTTTTCAGCCTGAAATCTCACGATCTCGGCAAAGGAAAATTTGTTTCAAATCCCAATAGTGCAATATTATTAGAGATACACTCTATCGTCGTGGAGCAGATTCTATTTTCCGACATTGTCTAACTCATGAAGAATCTGAAAAAGTTCTAAATGACTGTCACTCTGGAGCATGTGGCAGTCATATGTCTGGGTATGCCACAGCCCAAAAGATATTGCGCGCTAGTTATTTCTAGCCATCCTTATTTAAAGATTGTATCGACGCAGTCTAGAAATGCCACAATTGCCAAATTTTTTATCATTAGATGCATGCTCCACTTGCTTCTCTCCACCCTATAATTGCCATCAGTCCTTTCGCAAAGTGGGGTATCGACTTTATTACATGTAACCCTCACTCAGCCAAGGGGCATGCGTATATCATCCTTGCGGTAGATTATTATACCAAGTGGGTCGAAGTGATGCCTACATTTTCGACAGACAGCAAAACTGTTGCAATTTTCGTTTTCAATCATATAATTGCTAGATTCGGTGTTCCTCAAGTGATTATTGCTGATCATGGAAGTCATTTTCGAAACATCATGATGACTGAAATAACATATCAACTTGGCCTGCATCACGATAGTTCTACTCCATATTACCCATAGGCTAATGGTATGGTTAAAGCAATCAATAAAGTTATAGTCACTATGATCCAACGAATCATTGGTATTAATCGGTCGAATTGGAATAACATGTTATTTTCAGCGCTTTGGGCATACCAAACCTCATTCAAAACATCAACTGGTTTCACTCCTTTTCAACTAGTTTACGGGTTGGAAGTAGTGTTACCCATTGAATGCAAAATTCCGTCATTGCAAATAGCCATAGAATTACTCCTAGCCACTTCCGAAGAGGAGAAATGTTTGTTTTACTTAGCTTAGCTAGATGAGAATCGACGTGATGCTTCATTACCAATCGAGACTTATGCAAAACAAATAAAATCTCAGTATGACTAAAATGTTACACCTCGTAATTTTTCGGAAGAAGACCTAGTTTTACTATACGATCAAGCAAACGATCAGCTAGGGGCTGGAAAATTTGTACCTATGTGGCATGGTCCTTTTATTGTTAAGCGAAAGCTGGCAAAAGGGGCCTATGAATTAGTAGATTTTGATGGTGTCTCTTTAGGTAGACCCAGAAATGGGCTTTATCTGAAAAGGTATTATGCTTAAAGTTTGGTGTGGAGATTTTTGTTAGAATAGTTTCTTTCTAGCTGGTGTGTTTTAGATTAGAAAGTGTGCCTAGTTTACAAAGTGTTTTTATCATTATTCATGATTATCTTGATTTTACTCTTGATATTGCAAATGTCAACGTCTCTTCAAACATACATTGGTTTTGTTGATGGTGCTTGTCGTAGTACGCGGAACATTTCTTCCGCAGCTTGGGTTATCTATTCACCCTGTGACAAGTTAGTATCTATGCATGGTGTAAGCCTGCGTTAAACAACAAATAACATTGTAGAGTATAGTGCAGTGATTGAGTTATTATCTGAATCCATCTCATTTGGGATTTGGATTTTGATTGTCAGGTTAGATTCTAAACTCGTTGTATTGCAGCTTAACGGGGTTTATGCCATTAGAAATCCAATGTTAATCAGATTGTTTTTGAGAGTTCGTCTCTTGGAACGTGAATTTGACTACATTGAATATCAGCATATTCCAAGATATTTAAATACATTAGCAGATGCAGTTGCTTCTCGAATGTTAAATAGACATTTGCAATAATCAAGACAGTAAATTTAAAAACATTCCATAAACATGTTATACAAGATAGCCAGTAATAGTGATATATCGTCGCATAGAAGTGTGTCAAATATACGTTGTCTTCGATCATAGGTTGAAAAACACCTTATGATCAGCAAAAATGATTGTACAAAAAGATATAAAATGTCATATGGGTCTACAAAGGCGATCATCCTATCCCTGATGATGATCACAATAAGAAACCACTGCTCGGGCCACCGTACAAAGGAACCTCCTAAAAGGTCCTAGGACCCTAATCACATAGCGTTGTAACCTAAGAGGAATATCATCTATACTAGTCTCTGGGATATCTACTGTCAAACGCTCTAGATGATGCTCCAATTCGGTCAGGGTCTCTACTGATTGGTCCCGTGGGGCTGGTGCTGCTACGGTAGGATGTCGTCTCTCATAGGGTTGGAAAGCGGCTGGTTGCCCTCGACCCACATCTTCATTTAAAACTTTTTACTGTTAGTTTTGGACGATTTAAAAATAGAAACAAAATTAGTTTAAAAATTTAGAAAATGTTGAAAATGTTTTTACCTGAATCATCCCATTGCTCTCCTGGTGGAAGAGCCATGTCTGGATCACCAGGATAATCCATCCCAGCATATGGAAAGTCCTAAATCACGAAAATTTGTTTCCTCAACCAACAAAAATACTCGTGGAAATTGGACAACCTCTTCACCCTCCTCAGGATGATGGGCCATCACCATAACCCAACGCATAATCCTAGGCTCTCGGGGAAGTCCAGCCTCAACGGAAAGCTGTTGTGGGACCAACATAGGAACCCTCTCTAGGCCAAAGCTCACAACCAAGAAACCATATCCAAAGTTTTTTAGTTGTCCTTTCTTTGCTCTAGTCAGTTGGCCTTTTAAATTTGCCAACACAACCTCGCACCAGTTGAAGATGGTGCCTCGATAATAGTCTACTTCCATTCACATTTGGGATCCGGTAGCTACATGCAATGCTACACTCCCGCATAGTCTGGTGACAGTAAATGCAATCACTTTAAGTTCAGGACGGGATATAGTCTTGATATCTATCCGTTTCCTCAGTTTGGTCATTACAAAACTCTAGTCAGAGATTAGCGACAGACTGGCCACCTGGCCTAGTCCCGAATAGAGATAATCGTTTTTTTCTCTTGGGCAAACCAGTCAGGAAATAAAAGTACTCTAGCTCGATTTCAAGCCGGTGGCCACCAATTATGAAACACTGGTCTTGTGTGCTCCATATGTCTACCTACCATTGCAGAAAGTCTACCTGAGCCCTCATGCCGGGTATGGCCCAGAATTTAAATAGTCTGCATGATTTTAATGCCTGTATTGTAGGTGGATGAATTAATGTGGCTATATCCACATATTTGTGTTCCTGTTCCCGCCAAATGAGAACTTTTGTATATATACATTGCAAAAAAGGAGAATTAGAACATTTTAGTTTCAAAATTTTTGGGCAGAAATGGAAAAAATGGATGTTTTAAAACATATTTCGCGGGGTTCACACTCGCTAGTTAGGGACAGTGCGTAGGTCCGCACTCGCCCTTAGGAGTAGGTGCGGGACCCCGACTTTTTCCTTTGTATGAAACAGTCGAGGTCCGCAGGGGCCACATGTTGCACTCGTGGACCCCTCGCGAGCGATTTTTTAATCAAAATTTTCCTTAAAAAATTAATTTTAAGGCCATAAAATGAAAATTAAACAGTTGAAATGCAAGATAGGGATGATGTGGATTACCTGGAGCTGATGGTTTTTTATTCCAACGGTCGGATATTCCGCAATATTCATAGGAAGTTTCTTATCAAAAACTTTTACTTTTCACTCTGAAGTCAAATGATAAAAATAAATTTACAAAACCCTTTTTATAAGCTTTTTTGAATAAATGAATTTTTAATTTGTTTATTTTTCACTTTAAAAAAGTAACTTTTGATGCATTTTTATTTATTTTAAACAGGTATGAGTAATGTTTTGAGTTTTTGTGCTGAATATCGGATTTTCAGGAAGAATTGATCATTTTCAACAAAGAGCATGCTTTTTCACTTTTTCGAACTCTTCCAAAATTTACGAAAAATCGAAACATAGGAGTCCTCTTTAAGCTCTTTTCTGACTCGTACAATATGAAAAGATTGCCGAGTTTTTCTTTTTAAACTCATTAAAACAAAATTAAAAGGACATTCCACTTACAACTCTTTTCTAACTGTATAAACATGTAAAGATTGCCAGAGTTTTGTCGTTTCAAGTTCGATATTGGTTATAAAACGATGTGTTTTCGATCGCTTTTTTACTTTTTCAGATTGAAGGCACTAATTATGAAAAGTACTCCTTGATCATAATGGTCAAGCAGTTCTCTCAAGTATCATTTTATACTTTTTCGGGCTTGGGGGACACAAATTTACGAAAAAGGACAACCATGGAGTTTTCTTAGGTTTTTCTTCTGACTCCCTAAAATTGAAAAACACTGAGTTTCTCCTATACTGGACTCGTTAAAATTTAACAGTAAAGGACATGTTCAATTTTAAACAGGAACGGACCACTCCTTCTTAGGGTTTGAATTTTAAACTAATTTGGACTCATCCAAAGGATGAGCTTATAATCAAGCAAATGTTATCCTCCTCAAGCTTTTCAAAAAAAAAAAGGTACTTGCCAAAAATGGTGGGGGAAAAGAGAGAAAAATGAACCTGTTTGTTATACTTTGTGTTTAGAAAAGTAGTTAACCACTCTTGAACACGACACTTTTTGTTCACCTAGGTTGGGAAATCCTTTGCCTAACAGTTAATCAAACCATATTGAAAATCTTCAGCCGATTTCTGGGTATTAGCTTTGGGTCAATTGTCACCAAACCATCTACATGGTCGTTATGTGTTCAAGAGGTCAGTTCAAGTAAACCATTCATTTGAAAAATATTTGTCATCCATCTTGACCATCCCTGAGTTAGTCCTTGCCAAATATATTTCTTCAAAACTTGATCTACGATTTCGTGTTGTGGGCTTGTCTACGATGGATCGATTTCTATCAACGCCAACTAATTATCTGGAAAGATGATCTAGAAATCATTAGTACCTTGGAATCTGCATGCCTTAATGGGAGGTTTCTCACCTTTGACGACAGGTTGCATCATTGATCTTCGATCAAAGGAATCTATGACGTGTTCGACATCGACTCATTTATTCACATTTCATGGATTGTACTGATTACTTTGAGGGCCATTGACATTACTGGTGGTTTCTCTCACACTTGTTAACAGTTCACATCATTGACTGGTAATCAAGTGGTTTCTACCATGTTCGACTTCGACACATTCATTCAAAAAATGAGCATGCCTGCCACAAAATAGCGTTGGACTTAAGGTAGGGTCTAAAACACCTCTTAGTTTTTATTAATGAATCACAATATGTTTAGAGAAAGGTATATTTGCTTGTCCTGCTTGTTGCTAGATATCTGTTGATACTAGGGAGATTGGCCTTGTCCGTAAGATCGATTTATCCAGCCAACAAATTGGCGACTCCGCTGGGGAACTGGAATTTGGTTTTTTAATTTTCCTTTGTCTTTGACTTGAGAAACTTGTTTTTGTTTCTGGTTTTTGCTTGATGTGTGTGGGATTGGGTAGTTTTTAGGTTCTGGATTGTTTTTTATTTTTTCGAAATTTTCAAGAGGACCACATGTTCTGTTTATAATACAGTGTGGACATCTCCACACTATTACTTTACTGCACAGAGCGGTACCACATCTAGTTATATTGGAAGCCTGCGGACCCTGTCAAAATTTTTGAAAAACCTAAAATCTTTTCATCCAGTTAAGTTTAGGATTAATTTATTACTTTTAGTCTCTGCCCAGATCTGCATGTGTCCTGTCAGAATTATCTTATGAGTAAGTTCCATTTGTGTTTTTGTTTTAGATGATTTTCTAGAAGTTTTGCATGCATGGATTGGTTTTCACTCGCTCTCTTTAGTGACCCAAAGATTAGAAGCCTAAGAAACCTTAGATCACCTAGTATCTTTTGTCTTCTTGATGAGTCTAGTTGGTTTGTGAAATATTCCCTTGGTGAGAAATAGATTTCATTTCTCTTTGCATATCTTTGAACGAACTTGGTCATAAGTTGTGAATTTCATTTTTTGAAAAAAACATAGCAGGGTGTTTTTTACTGATTTGTTGTTCTAAATGAATTAATCATTATTTTACTGAATAACTAAGTTAAACGTCCTCAAAAACATTTGAAGCTTTTAATTCGATTGGATTTTTAAAAGTTTAGATCTCAGGATTAGTTTTTTCATAGTTTTGAGTGTTTTCTAGAAATCGTAGAATCTCTTTTGAAAGATTTTTTTCTGTAGTTTTGAGTGTTGAAAAGAAAATGGATTTATTTTTGTGAGCATAATTAGTAGTTTTGTTTTGAATTTATTGAGAAAAACAAGAAAATTTTCTTTTCATTTAGATGTTAAAGGAAAGTTTTGTTTTTCAAAGAATTGCATTCTCAACTCTTTCTTTTAGCTAGAGATTCATTGAAAGGAAAAACAAATTTTTTATCATTTTAGGTGCATTTTTTAGTGTTTTTGGAGTCGAGTCTTCACACCATTAAAGTTTCATCTCCATACCTATTGACTTAAGAAACAACCAATAAAAATAGCACTTAATTAAAATTGATCTAGCAATCTTTTATTTCTAGGGCTCTTATCACCAATATAGCTTAGGCTAGTATCTTGGAGTAGGGAGTAATTAACTCTCCAAGATAGTTAAAACAAACAAGTAGCTATGTTTTGCAGTAGGAAATAAATCCAATTGTAATTGATATAATATGGGAAGCTCCTCTTAAAGGAGTTAATCACAAGATCATGTCCGAACCTTTGAGACAATTAAGTCTGTCTCATTGGGAAAGATAGAAGATTTGCACGTATTAAAAACGGTAAACCTCGGATTAACCATTGTTGAGGAGCCTGGGGTCACTTGTTGGTAAACCTTAGATTGATCATGTCGAGGAACCTTCAAGGGGATTGAGCTTTGTTACTCTGCCTTTGCACGTAGATCGGATCTTAGACTGTTCCCCAGTTGTATTTGTTATTGTTGGTAACCTTAGTGACCATAATCTTAAGATTATTTCGTAAGGTGACGGTGAAGGATGGGTCTCACTGTACCTGGAGTGGATGTCGACTAGACTCACTTGGACTCTCTGGGGGATTCTCTTCACTCGAGACAGTTTTGTGAAGAAACTTGTGCCATTCTGTTTCATTAAGTAGGTTGTCGGGGTGACTGTTCCAACCACCATTTCTGTATTGAATTCTGCGATGTTGGATTTCATCACCAACTAGTGTGTTCAGTACGGAAATTTATTGTTTGTGTGTGGTTTGAACTCTTAGATTTTTTAGGCATGTAATTCACTTGTTTGGTTCTTTAGAGACTTTAGGTGGTTTTATTGAGATTTTCTTTGTTTGCGTATGAAGTAATTAAATATTTAATCATGGCTTAATTACCGAGACAATCCCGTAGACTTCGGGGGCAACCTCCCCAATATACACCAAGTCAGTTTGAAGGGCTACGAGCTCTTGTATCACCTAGTGACAGTAGATTTGGGTCACCAGAAGCCGAAGAATCATCTTTAATTATTCACCCTGATTATCCAATTCAAGCAACAGAGTATATTTCTGAACCAATTTCATTTTCCGAAGTTACTGGTAGTATTTCTCCTACTAGTGAATTAATTGAGGAACCTGAAATTTATAAACCTGAAACTAAGCCTACTGCTACTCCATCCTCAAGATTTTCTTCTCCAACTTCTAGTGGTCCTAGTTCACCCAGGGTAGGAAGTGTCATTACCCAAAATCTTCCTTCTAGACTCATCTCTATTGAAGAACTTTTTAGTCCGGTTGAAGGTACAACTCTCCCTGAAAATAAACCAACTTTAGAACTTAGGGAGTGTGAATCAATCTTCTACAGTCCTTTTAGAAGTGATGCTTGGTACGTATCATTGACGAACTTTTTAGAAAATTCAAGTCTTGCTTTTTCACCACCTCGTATTCATTTTCATCCTATGCCCAAAGGTTATTATCCTTCTTAGAATATGTTGAAACGGTCATCCATGTTTTCCCAAACACCAGAAACATTTTTATATGGCGGTCCTTCTATTCCTTCTGGGCATCAGTCACTTTCTGGTACTTTTTCAGGAGCATCCCCTCAACCAATTGAACATGGGATATCAACTGGTAATAATGGAACTCAACCGTTGAGCGTAGAAGAAATTCTTATGATGTCTAGTGCTATTCCAAATCCGCAACATCAAGGTAGTTAGTTACTGCCTGGAGGAAAACCTCAAGGTAGTCACTTACCGCCTAGAGGGAAACCTCAAGGTAGTCAGTTACCGCCTGGGGGGCAACCGCAAGGTGCTCAATTACCGCCTGGGGGGCAACCTCAAGGTAGTCAAATATCGCCTGGGGGAAAACCTCAAGGATAGTACATACATTTAGGACAGTACATACCTCAAGGTCAACCCCAAACTCAGTATATACCTCAAGGTCAACCCCAGTATCAATATATACTCAAGGTCAACCCCAGTTTTAGTACGTGCCTAAAGGTTATCAACCTCAAGGTCAGTACCCAAATCAAGGTTTCCAAACACCTTCTGGTCAACCATTTGTACAAGGACCTGAAACTGTACCTCTCAATTTTTATCCCTACACTCAACCTGGTAATGGTCCTCAATATGCTCAACCTTTTATGGGTCCTTACCCCGGAATGAACATGGTGTGGGATCCATCTAAAACTCAACAGATTTTGCAACCTAATGTGCAGCTATCAGGTCAACCTGGACAACCTTTGGTTTCTGGTCCAACCCAGCAACCTATCCAGCCTACTATTCAAACTTCTACACCTGGTGTAGTTCATCAACCTAGGCCTAGTTTGCCTCGAACTCTGCCTCAAACTGCTACTGCAACTACTGCAGCTTCTATTCAATCTACCCCACCCACTTCTGGAGTATCAGCAGCTCTGGTTTCTATTGTTCCTGCATGAACTCCTGAGACCTCTTTACCACAGTCATGACCTACGGTTCAGACTTCGGTTCAGATGCCTGTAGGACAACCTGATCCAAGTACGGTTGTCACAAGTCAACCACAATTCACTTATCAACCGTACCAGGGACAGTATCAATACGGTCCTGCTGTGCAAAACCCAGTTTATTAGTATCAACCATACCCTGGATATACTTATCAACAACCTCAACAACCCCAGTTTGGTCCAGTTAATCCTAGCTTTCCAGGAGGATATAATATTCCTAATGCAAATACAATTCTAGGTTATCCTGGATATCCTCCTTCTGGAGCTGGTCTTGTGACCCAAGGTTTTCGAGACAAAACCATCAGTTACCTTTTATTGCAACTTTGGATTTACCTGATTTGTCGCGCCTTACAAATGATCTAATTTACTACCTTCCGTATTGGCCGCCAATGCCTAATAAGTTTCCCAGTGATATCCCGAAGTTTGAGGGTAAGTCAGGAGAAGATCCGTCAAATCATGTGATGACTTATCACCTCTTGTGTGCATCCAATTCCATTATAGATGATTCAATTCTCTTACGTCTTTTTCAATGCACTCTAATTGGTCTTGCTGCCAAGTGGTACAATGAGTTACCACGAATCTCTTTTTATAATTTTAGTCAGTTAGTCACTTCATTCTTAACTCATTTTCAGTTGCCTGTTAGATATGACAATGGCACGGAATTGTTAACTTCATTAAAAAAATCAACATCCACATATATTTCAGATCATATTCATGAATGGCGACGTCGTCGACGTTTAGTGAAAGTTTTTATCCTGGATTAAATTTTGGCAGAATGGTTTGTTAAATCATTATTACCTAAAATCACTGAGGATGTAGCTAAGGCAGGAGTTGTTACTGAAGAGCAAGTAATTGCTCAGGATCAGTACCTTGACCTCATTTATATGCAGTCGGGTACTTTATATGAAAAAATCCCCGATCTTCCGAAACAAAATCAAATAACTGCAGCTCCTTCAGCGTCTCATGCCATTGATGGTATGATTGGTTCAGTTAGTACCAAAAGTAAGAAGAAATCTACAAATAATTCTTCTCCTATTATAACTTTACCAGATTCCCCGACAGGAGAATATTCCACTGAAATTCTTGCTGATGTCCATGTCGTAAAATCATCTACGGCCAAATCAAAATCCGGCGATAAAAAGAAGGGGAAGAAGAAAAATAAACAAAACTCAAAAGAGAAACCAGATAAAAATGAACCTACTGATTGGAAACGTAAACCTTGCTATCCTTGTCTCATTTGTGACGAGGAGAATTTTACAAGAGATTGTCCACATCGAGCTAAGGTTTCAGGAATTGTCAAAGGTTCTCAAACGCCTGCTATCTTGAAGGATCCTTTTCCTAATAAAGATACTAAGATGACAGGTTCTTCCTCAAATGCCTTAGAAGAACCCATTATGATGATGTCCCATGTCAGGATTGCGACACAATCGCAAGATTATGGTAGTAAGAATCCTGTTGGTGGTAAGGAAGCAGAATCTTCTAATTCAAACCCATCAACTTTAACTCCTTCTGGTTCTGATCCACTACAGATCAAGAAACCTAATCCAGAATTAGTAATCAAACCACCTACTAAAGGTATACTTCGGAAATCAGCTTTCAATCCACATGCGAGAGTTGCTCAGAACTATAACATTGTTGAAGATTTAGCTATTTCCCCTTCAGCAATGTCGGCTTCGGAGGTGCTGTAATCATGCCCAGCACAGCGTAAATTTCTATTGTCTGCTATAGGAGTTGTTGATATTTAGGATTCCGACCTTATAATCTTTGATTTAGAGAATAGTACACCTCGTCTACCTCATCAAATGGCTTTCTAGATCCCAGTGTTAATCAAAAACAGACCTTGCTTTCAGAATGTGATTGATGAGGGAGCTTCTACGTGTATTATGTCGATTCAGTGTTGGAGATCACTTTGTTCTCCTACACTCTATCAATCCCCGATGATTCTAAAGACTTATGATGGCCGAGGGTTTCATCCTTTTGGCATTTTGCAAGATTTACCTATAGGGGTTGAAGGCAAAACTGTAAATCTAGATGTGGAGGTGGTTGATGCCCCTCTAGATTACAACCTTCTTTTAGGTTGCAATTGGTCCTACGCTATGACTGCTATTATTTCATCGGTCTTTCGTCTTATTAAGTTTCCTCATAATGGAAAGATCATTACAATAGACTAGTTAACTTATTTTTCATCCGATCCAGCCTCTTCTGATAGTATTCAACATGTCGATAAAACAACTATCCCTTATAAGGATGTTGGGGTAGGTTTGATTAAAGATTCTGGTTTACTAGGAACTTTTTCATTTCCTCCTCCTAACGTATCACCTTCTTTTGCAACCATTCACATGATTTCGTCGAACACTATTGATTTTAATGATCCTTGGATTGTACTTCCGATTCTGAGATCAACTCATTTGGTGATGCAATGCCCTTGAGTCCCTATGAAGTTGCATATCAGGTTGTACAGTCACTTTCCGAGTCTTGTTCAACTGAAATCAATCCAATGAATGTGGTCCATGGGGAGTCACTTTCAATCACAACCTCAGATTCGACAACTCTTTCTGATCTTGTTCATACTGATGAGGAGATTCGTGAACTCTTATCTGTTGATGATTTACCATGAGAAGATATTCATCATCGATCTTCGTTTTTACCTGAGTTTGATCATTTTGAAAATGATTTTTCATCTATTTTTACCGTTGATTATGTCAAAGAACCACAGAATCCATTGTAACATCTTGATTTTGAGTTGATTTTGGGAAATATTCCTCGAACGATTCCTATTGATATTTGAGTGAAACCCGGAATTATTTAAAACATTCATATAGGTGCTCCCTGTACGGACGAGGAAATCCAAACTTATAAAGCCCTATTTCAAGAATTTCGTGACATGTTTGCCTGGTCATATGAAGAAATGCTAGGAATCAATCCATCAATTGTTGTCCATGAAATTAAAACTTACCCAGATGCTAAACCTGTCCAGTAACGTTTGTGTCAGATACATCCAAGAAAAGCTGTTGCTATTAAAACTGAAGTTGAGAAATTACTTCGAGCAGGTTTCATTTATCCAATTCCCTTAACGGATTGCGTATCGAATATTGTTCCTGTTAAAAAAAGGCAAGGAACGATAAGAATCTGTATTGATTATAGGGATATTAATCGAGCTTGTCCTAAAAAAAATTATCCAACCCCCTATATCGATCAAATTATTGATGATTGTGCCGGCAGTGAAATGCTCTCCTTTATGGATGGTTTTTCCGGTTACAATCAAATTAACATACTCCCTGCTGATCAACCTAAAACAACTTTCATTTGTCCATGGGGGACATTTGCTTATTGCAAGTTACCTTTTGGATTGAAGAACACCGAAGAAAATTTTCAAAGGGTTATGTCTTACGCATTTCATGACATCAAGCACATTGTGCAGCCTTATCTCAATGATTTGCCTACTCATTCATTACGTAGAGCTGATCATCTCACTCATTTACAAGCCATTTTTACGAGATGTAGGCATTATTGAATTAGGCTGAATCCACACAAATGTGTTTTCTGTATAGAAACAGGTCGTTTATTGGGATTTGTTGTCTCAAAAGCTGGAATTTGTGTCGATCCCTCAAAGGTTGAAGATATTGTCAAATTACCTCTGCCTTCGACTGTTCGCCAACTCCAAAGTTTGCAAGGGAAAGCAAACTTTTTACAACATTTCATTCCTAACTATGCCGAGATAATGAAAGGTTTTAGCAGGTTGTTGAAACAGAATACTCCGTTATTTTGAGATGAGATAGCTAACAAATATTTTGATGCACTTAAACACGCGTTGACCCATGCACTGTTATTGCATCCTCCCAATACAACCAAGACTACTTTTTGTACCTCGCCGCTTCTCATTCCACCATTGGGATGGTTTTAGTTCAGGATGATGAATTCAACAATGAACATGTGATTTACTATCTTAGTCGAACTCTAAATCCGATTGAGCTTAAATATTCGCATGTGGAGAAATTGGCCTTGGCAGCTGTTCAAGTTGTCCAAAGATTTCGTCACTACATCTTATTACACAAAACCATGGTAATTTCTGACTGTAACCCTATGATGTATATTTTGACCAAACAATTGCTAGGGGCCAAGTATTTCAAATGGATAGTTATCCTGCAGGAATTTGACTTGGAATTTGAAAAATCCAAGGCAAAGAAATCTTTGGTTTTTGCGGAACTGATGTGTGATTTCCCGCGTATTGGTACTGAAATTGTGGCAGAAGAACCCATTGCGGATGAATCTATGTTTCTTATCAGTACTCTTAATCCATGGTATGGAGATATAATTGTCTATCTCCAAACCCAATCTTTTCGGCCTGAAATCTCACAATCTCAGCGAAGGAAAATTCATTTCCAATCCCAACAGTACAATATTATTGGAGGTACACTCTATCATCGTGGAGCAGATTCTATTTTCCGACGTTGTCTAACTCATGAAGAAGCTGAAAAGGTTCTAAATGAATGTCACTATGGAGCATGTGGCGGTCATATGTCTAGGTATGCCACAGCCCAAAAGATATTGCGTGCTGGTTATTTCTGGCCATCCTTATTTAAAGATTGTATCAACGCAGTTCGAAAATGCCACAATTGCCAAATTTTTTATTGTAAGATGCGTGCTCCACCTGCTCCTGTCCACCCTATAATTGGCGTTGGTCCTTTCGCAAAGTGAGGCATCGACTTTATTACATGTATCCCTCACTCAGCGGGGGGGCATGCGTATATCATCCTTGCAGTAGATTATTTTACCAAGTGGACCGAAGCGATGCCTACATTTTCGGAAGATGGCAAAACTGCTACAATTTTCGTTTTCAATCATATAATTGTTAGATTCGATGTTCCTCAAGCGATTATTACTAATCATGGAAATCATTTTCGAAACATCATGATGACTGAACTAACAGATCAACTTGGCCTACGTGACGATAGTTCTACTCCATATTACCCATAGGCTAATGGTCTGGTTGAAGCAATCAATCAAGTTCTAGTCACTATGATCCAACGAATCATTGGTATTCATCGGTTGAATTGGCATAACATGTTATTTTCAGCGCTTTGGGCATACCGAACCTCAGTCAAAACATCAACTGGTTTCACTCCTTTTCAACTAGTTTACAGGTTGGAAGCAGTGTTACCCATTGAATGTGAAATTTCGTCATTGCAAATAGCCATAGAATTACTCACAGCCACTTCCAAAGAGGAGAAATATCTGTTATACTTAGCTCAGCTAGATTAGAATTGACGTGATGTTGCATTAGCAATCAAGACTCATGCAAAACGAATAAAAGCTCAGTACGACTAAAATGTTACACCTCGTAATTTTTCGGAAGGAGACCTAGTTTTACTATATGATCAAGCAAACGATAAGCTAGGGGCTAGAAAATTTGTACCTATGTGGCATGGTCCTTTTATTGTAAAGTGAAATCTGGCAAAAGGGGCCTATGAATTAGTAGATTTTGACGATGTCTCTTTAGGTAGACCCAGAAATGGGCTTTATCTGAAAAGGTATTATGCTTAAAGTTTGGTGTGGTGATTTTTGTTAGAATAGTTTCTTTCTAGCTGGTGTGTTTTAGATTAGAAAGTGTGCCTAGTTTAGAAAGTGTTTTTATCATTATTCCTGTTTATCTTGATTTTACTCTTGATATTGCAGATGTCGACGTCTCTTCAAACATACATTGGTTTTGCTGATGGTGCTTGTCGTAGTACACGGAACATTTCTTCCACAGCTTGGGTTATCTATTCACCCTCTGACGAGTTAGTATTTATGCATGGGGTAAGCCTGAGTCAAACAAAAAATAACATTGCAGAGTATAGTGCAGTGATTGATTTATTATCTGAATCCATCTCATTTCAGATTCAGATTTTGATTGTCAGGTTAGATTTTGAACTCATTGTATTGCAGCTTAACATGGTTTATGCCATTAGAAATCCATTGTTATTAAGATTGTTTTTGAGAGTTCGTCTCTTGGAACGTGAATTTGACTACATGGAATATCAGCATATTCCAAGATATTTAAATACATTAGTAGATGCAGTTACTTCTCGAATGTTAAATACACATTTGCAATAATCAAGACAATAAATTTAAAAGCATTGCATAAAAATGTTATACAAGATAGCCAGTAATAATGATATATCATAGCATAGAAGTGTGTCAAATATACATCGTCTTCGATCATAGGTTGAAAAACACCTTATGATATGCAAAAATGATAGTACAAAAAGATATAAAATGTCATAGGGGTCTACAAAGGCGATCACCCTATCCCTGATGATGATCACGATAAAAAACCACTGCCAAGGCCACCCTACAAATGAACCTCCTAAAAAGTCTCGGGACCTCAATCACATAGCGCTGTAACCTAAAAATAATATCATCTATACTAGTCTCTGGGATATCTACTGTCAAACGCTCTAGATGATGCTCCAATTCGGTCAGGGTCTCTACTGATTGGTCCTATGGGGCCGGTGCTGTTGTGGCGGGATGTCATCTCTCAGAGAGCGACTAGTTGTCGTCGACCCAAATCTGCATTTAAAACTTTTTACTGTCAGTTTTGGAGGATTTAAAAACAAAAAAAAATATAGTTTAAAAATTTAGAAAATGTTGAAAATGTTTTTACCTGAATCACCCCATTGCTCTCCTAGTGGAAGAGCCATGTATGGATCACCACGATAATCCATCCCAACATATGGAAAGTCCTGAATCCCTGTGGACAGTTTAATGTTGAAATGGAAGATAGGGATGATGTGGATTACCTGGAGCTAACGATTTTCGTTTCAATGGTCGTATTTTCCGCAATATTCACTGGAATTTTCCTATCAAAAACTTTTACTTTTCACTCTGAAGTCAAATGGTAAAAATGAATTTACAAAAGCCCTTTTTATAAGCTTTTTTGAATAAATAAATTTTAAATTTGTTTATTTTTCACTTTAAAAAGGTAACTTTTGATGCATTTTTATTTATTTTAAACAAGTATGAGTAATGTTTTGAGTTTTTGTGCCGAATACCAGATTTTCAAGTAGAATTGATCATTTTCAACAAAGAGCATACTTTTTCACTTTTTCAGACTCTTCCAAAATTTACGAAAAAGCGAAACATAAGAGTCCTATTTAAGCTCTTTTCTTACTCGTAAAATATGAAAAGATCATCGAGTTTTTCTTTTTAAACTCGTTACAACGGAATTAAAAGGATGGTCCACTTACAGCTCTTTTCTGACCATATAAACATGTAAAGATTGCCAGACTTTTGTCATTTCAAGTTCAATATTGGGTATAAAATTACGTGTTTTCGATCACTTTTTTACTTTTTCAGATTGAAGGCACTAATTATGAAAAGTACTCCTTGATCATAATGGTCAAGCGGTTCTCTCAAGTATCATTTTATACTTTTTCGGGCTTGGGGGACACAAATTTACAAAAAAGGACAACCATGGAGTTTTCTTAGGTTTTTCTTCTGACTCCTTAAAATTGAAAAACATCGAGTTTCTCCTATACTAGTCTCATTAAAATTTAACAGCAAATGACCTGTTCAATTTTAAACAGGAATAGACCACTCCTTCTTAGGGTTCGAATTTTAAACTAAGTTAGAATCATCCGAAGGATGAGCTTATAATCAAGCAAATGTTATCCTCCTCAACCTTGTCAAAAATAAAGAGGTACTTGCCAGAAATGGTGGGGGAAAAGAGAGAAAAATGAACCTATTTGTTATACTTTGTGTTTAGAAAAGTAGTTAACCACTCTTGAACATGACACTTTTTGTTCACCTGGGTTGGGAAATCCTTTGCCTAACAGTTAATCAAACCATATTGAAAATCTTCAGCCGGTTTCTGGGTATAAGCTTTGGGGCAATTGTCACCAAACCGTCTGCGGGGTCGTTATGGTTCAAGAGGTCAGTTCAAATAAACCATTCATTTGCAAAATATCTGTCATCCATCTTGACCATCCCTGAGTTAGTCCTTGCCAAATCTATTTCTTCAAAACTTGATCTATTATTTCGTGTTGTGGGCTTGCCTACGACGGATCGCTTTCTATTGATGCTGACTCATTATCTAGAAAGATGATCTAGAAATTGTCAGTACCTTGGAATCTGCATGCCTTAATGGCAGGTTTCTCACCTTTGACGACAGGTTGCATCATTGACCTTCGATCAAAGGAATCTGTAACGTGTTCGACATCGACTCATTTATTCACATTTCATGGATTGTACTGAGTACTTTGAGGGCCATTAACATTACGGGTGGTTTCTCTCACACTTGTTAACAGTTCACATCATTGACTGGTAATCAAGTGGTTTCTACCATGTTCGACTTCGACACATTCATTCACATGGATAGAATCGTACTAGTTCGAGAAGCAGAAATCAAGACCCTGGATCTAGTTTCCACCATCCAGGCTGCGAGGAATTTTGTTATTCATTATATAGTGGACTATTCATAAACAGATGGCTACGCCCATACTGTGTCTACATATGTCTATACTTGTGATGTATTATGAAATCATTCCTGTATCAGAGCAGTTTAGATAGTTTTCTAGTCAGTTTTGATCTGAGTATGGGAATGCCTACCTCAACGATGATATGTTCATATATATAT
>APFE031092680.1:140937-153685 GCA_000404065.3 Pinus taeda
CGCGCGTTTTTTTTCTTTCTCGTCACTGCGCGGCGTGTTATATGGTGTTATATCAGCCCCATATCAGGGGGCATTTACTATAAGAACTGCCCTACAACTACATTGTCGTATCAGGTGGCGTATTCCTGACACCAGCTGTGGATTGGATCATTGATCGCATCAGGTACACAAGAATTGATGGCAGCTGTTATCTTATACACAACCTAGGTGAATGTGTGTGAAAATCTAATGGAAGGTATGGAATCGACAGCTGGAGTGCAAACACAGATCGCCCTTATGCTCGAAGTTTAATAAGAGGGGTCCATGATAAATTGTTGTTTTGACCAAACAACCTTTTTCATAGGTGGCCAGAAATAAGCAGAGTTTCGAAGTCACTTGGAATTCTCTGTAAGGGAAGCTTCATGGATTTGGGAAATAATTTTTGAAGTAGTTGACATTTTCACAATTTTATTTGGGATGGATGTAATTGTAATGTGATGAAAAATATAAATTGTATCATGAATTTATAGTGAGATTTTTTGGAAGTTTTTTTGGTGTAATTTCTTTAGTATGTAGTAGGAATTTATTGAAATCACAAATTTAATGAGTAAGTTTTTCATAATCGAAATGTTTTAAAAATTTTAGAGTGTTGAATCTATATAATCAATAAACCAGTTTAAATAACACAAATCAAAATTTCATAAAAAAATCACATTAAAAAATACATCCGTCTATCAATATTGTGATTGAAATATTACATAAAAAGCGTATTATCCAGATATCTCGTTTATTATTAAATGTTTTATTGTTCAAGATACCATGCTTTGCTCAGCGACTGTACGCCATTGCAGAACTTCACAATACTCAAACCATGGAGAACATACAGGCATGTGATTGGCTAACAACTCAAGCCATGGAGTCACTCTTCTGTTCATCTCTTTATATGTATATTAATTCCCACTTGTATAATATAAAATGCAGTCTGCTTTTATAGAATCCCATATGTATAACAATAGGGAATTTGCAATTTTTTTGCCTGTTGTATAGGCATCATACTCCTATCCATTCTTTGGGTTATCAACAGACTCATTTATAGATATGATGATTTGAATTAAACCAGAACCAGACGAAGTATATTTTCTCTTTAGTATGTTTCTTGTGTGGGATAACATGCCCTGGGCATCATCCAATTTTACACATGGTGATATATATATAAAGAGCCACCATCCAATAATCTTACACATGGTGATATAATGTTGTCGAAGAAAATCACTCTTTTCAAATAGATTATTTAATTTTTAATTATGTTTATTAAGGTTTTCATATATGGTTCGTATTCATTTATTTTTTAGAATTGGACCACACTCTATGCTGTACCCAAAAATAAACAAGGTACAAAATCATATTTTTTGTTTTTAGATGTGAGATATATATATATATAAATGAAACCTGTAATCATTATTATTTAATAAGATAATATATTTATGTTTATTATTATTTTTTAAGTAAACTATTCATTTTTAGAAAGAATTTATATATATATATATTTATTTATTTCACATCTATTTTAAAGAGTGTTTAGATATATAGAATTTAATTTAATTAGTATAGGAGTTTGTCGAGAACACTAAATTTATTAAGGGAGTTTAAGGATTTTTAGGAAATTAGGTTGGTCTTATTAAAGATTAGAACTAGAAAACTAACAAAATATTTATAACAAAGAAAAAGTATGTGACCTATGAATGGAAATGCAACAATTTTTTTCAAGTAAGAGGGCTTAAGTAGTTTGGAGATAAATCATGGATAGTCTTCTTCACTTCCTCAATATTCAAGGAATCATATAAATATTATCAACTGTAGACAACATGAAATATTTATCTCACCATGTTTGGAGTTGTTAAGGTGTTTCCTTTTACAAAAGTAGTCCATATCAATTACTTATAAATATTAATAAATTCTCATTAATTAATATATACACAATTTTTTCAATCAACTTAATGATTTTATCAACGACATAATGTTTGCTTACATTTATAATATGTTTGATCATTTTTTAAGGAAAAAAATCCATAATTTTATTTCAATAAAACAAAAGTTACATTTCCATATGACACAATGTATTCAAAACTAATGCTAATGCGTTATAGCAAGATGGAGCAACAACTATGCATACCTTCCTTATATGTCAATAAGGTATATTGGTAGTTGCTCCATGACTTTAAAAGAACATTAATTAATATTTTAAAATCAATATAAAGGATTCAACAATTTGCAATACTTGATTAGTCAACCCATGATTCTTTCTTATTGTCGATTTTAATTAATTACAATCAATATGACTACTTTCAAATAATTAGACATAACTAGACCATCAATTAGGGATAACAAATCTACCTCACTCAAATATTTTTTTTCGAAACAAATTCAAAAATTTCTTTAATTGCAAATTTATAACTCTAACTTCTTTTTAAATTTTCATGAATTAATCTAACGAACTAATACTATTAAATTATTCTTCAAATAAATGAGTTTCCAAAAAGCCATCATTTGCATTCCACTTATATTTTTTATTTTAATAAATAAAAAGTTAAAAAATCCATTTTTAATTAAATTAAATAATATTCAAAATAAACAATAATAAAACAAACCAAAAGTAATAAAAAAAACTATCTAATATAAATGAAGTTAGGGTCAACCTATGTTTTAAAGTTAGTGTACCTATGGATGAGAGAGGAGGAGCCCTTAATTGGAGGTTGGGTCCTCCCCAGGATGGTTTTTTTTTTTTTTTTGGCTAAATATAACACTCTTTTTTACCTCCCTCTTTATAATGTATACGTAAGGCCTTTATACGATACATTGTGTCATGTTAGCCCATGTATGTCTTACGTCACCCTGGGCTTCTCCTCAGAGCCCATGTTCATCTTACGTCACCCCGCGGTTGTCCTCCCTAGAGGTTTAATATTTTGCAGGTTAAGCAAACAACAGAGAGGGGCCATGTTCATCTTACGTCACCCCGGGGTTGTCCTCCCCAGAGGTTTAATATTTTGCATATTAAGCAAACAACAGAGAGTCAGGGTTCCGGGGTCGTTTAACTTTTTAATTTAATAAATTAAAATATTAAAAATAATAAAGTAAAAGATTTCGAATAATTATGTTTTTAAGAGGGGTTTAGAGTATGTTTTAAAATTGTTTTTTTGATTAAGAGTCAATTTTTCTCAGATGTAAGGAAATAAGTTAACCGTTTCAGAGTCTATCTTAAAATTGATTTTGTTGAATTAAGAATCAATTTTTTTCAGATGTAAGGAAATAAGTTAACCGCTCAGAAATATATTGTGATAAGTCAATTTACATTCCTAGTTAAAACTAAAAATAACTTACTATTGGATAACTAAATTATAATAAATTCTCATCTGTAAAAAAATCCCTGTAATATATACAAACTCCTCCAATGTTACAGTTTATGGGGTTTTAAAATGCACGTGATATGAAATGTCCGGGGAGCCGGCGTGACGTGAATATAGATGTGCAGGCCCACCATATATTATTTTCATAATAAAACACCAGCCAGTCTGTCAGCTTGCCTACATTACCCCGGGCAAGAAATTGCAAGATATTGTGTTTTTGGGTTTTCAATACATTAAAATAAAATTTAAACAAAATAAAAAAATATAATAAACTATAATATTAAATATTGAATAAATTTAATTAAAAATATAATTTAGAATAGGAAGAAGTTTTTTTTAACTTTAATTACTCTTGTTATTTTGTATGGATGTGAGGTTTGGAGTTGCAGCATCTGTAAAGAATCTTGCAAAAAGATTAGGCAAATAACATTGAGCAAATCCAGAAGCGTTTTATAATGTATAACCTCAAAATTAAAAGTAATACACCCTATCTTATTCTCCTTATAGAAGTGGGTATTTCTCCTAACCTCAAAATTAAAAGCAATACACCATATCCTATTCTCCTTATAGAAGTAGGTATTTCCCTTATCGAGAACCTAGCTATGACTAGGCCTCTGTTGTACAAGCACAAACTCAATAACATAGGAGACCATAGACTTCCTAAGCTAGCTTTAAACTTCTAGCCAAAACCACCTAAGGCTCAAACAAGGTTGGTACAAAGACACTAGGCCTGGTTAAACCATTGGGAGATCGACGAGAATGTTGCATTACAAAACATTAATAACATTAAAAATATTGTTACTTCTAAGTTCAAAGAAAAAATGTGGTGTGAGAAAGATTTAGCAACTAAAAGAAAATTAAGATCGTTAAGAAGGTCATCAACCCCACCATAGAAAATCAAAAGTATCTCTATGTTTTAACTAGCTCAAAGAAGAAAATTAATATAGCCTATATTAGAACGAACTCTTATGAGCTCCATAGTGAAACAAGTCGTTGGGCAATTCCTAAAACGCCATGGATGGAAAGGATCTGCCATCTCTGTGACAATATAAACATCGAGGATGAAAATCACTTTCTCTTAGAGTGCCCCATGCACAACCACATTTGATCTGAGTTTCATAATCTTTGTTGCAATATTGACCTTCCTAGCCTTTTACGATGTCAAAATTATAGTGAGTTCGGGAGGCTTCTCTCCAAGCTTTTTGAGCATAGGAACAAAATCTTAAATCAAACTAAGTCATTTCTTTAGATTCGATAGGCCAAAGTTTGGTCTCAGTGGACGTTAACCATCATCATCATCAATATATTTGTTGGCTAAATTAATAGGTGGGGATTCTAAATTAAGAACCGAAAACCATCATCATCATTATCATCAATATATTTGTTGGTTAAATTAATAGATGGGGTTTCTGAAAATTTTTGGAAACAACTTGCACATATATTTAGTTTTATTAAATTTATGTTCATTGTTTAAAAAACAATTAATCTAGTCTTAGCAATAATTATGAAAAAAACTATCTTATCAAATTACTATTCTAAAAATACAAAATTAATATTTAATTTTTATTTTCTATTTATTTATGACACACACTGGTAAATGAAACAATAATAAATACACTCATATCTTGTTTTATTATTATTATTATTTTTATTTTAGTGATAATAAAATGATTAAGAAGGCGGAGAGCGATGGAGGCGACGCACGGAGTCAGGGTTTCTGGAGATTTGATCTGCGCCGCCGTCGCGACCACTGCAGATCTGGTTTGTTTTGGAACAGATGGAAGCTAGATCGTTGAAGATCCAAAGCACAATGCCTCTCTCTGGTACCGGACTGGATTATTCCGTCCAAAGAACAAAGGAAAGCTGCCTGCGGCCAGCGAACGGCATACTTTATCTGTCCGAGAGCCCAGATCCCATTCAGGTATTAGTTTTTGTTTTTGCAAAGATCTGCTAGCGGCCACACTGGACGCGCTCTCCTTCGCATACGCCTTGCATAACACAGGCAGATCTTCCTGTGTGAATGGGAAGCCAAGGTATATGAAGGGCACCAGATCCCTATTTGGCGTACTGTGGAGCCGATCTATTGAGATAGGGCCGTTTCTTTTGGTTGAAGATACAGTAGGGGCTGTGAGAATGGAGTTTTCTTGGTATTTTGGGTTTCTTTTGCAGATCTGGGCATACAACATCTCAATGCATCGCACAATCAGAGGGTTCGGAGACTACCAGCGATCAGATCCGCAATGTGTGCTACTGGACAAGGGTGAAGCGGAACGGCTGGAGAATAATACGTGCACGGAAGCCAAACAGACTGGGGACGGCCAGATCCGGGACTTTCACAAGAACATCTTTGCTGGAAGAACTGGATCTATAGCAGCCCGCATCGAACCTGCGAAAACTGCGTTGGATAAACCGACAGTTGGAAACGACCTTCCCTCTTGGGTCGAATACTGCAGAATAGGAGCGGATCTATCAGATCTGGTCAGATCCAGACAGAAGCAAAACAGAAATCTGTCAGATCCAGAACACAAAGCAGACACAGTGGATCTGAAGCAAATTTTTATCAAATCAACAGAAGGCAGACACGTTTGTGTGCAGATCTGGGATCGGATGAGTGTCTTGGAGCTAAAGAAAGAGATCCAGGACAAAATAGGGACTCCAGTTGCATTACAAATCCTAATATTTTCTGGGCACTGCTTGCAGGATCAACATACACTCCAGCATTACAGGGTGGCAAAGGACTCAACTATTACCCTCAATCACCGACTACGAGGCGGAACTAAGGGAGCTACCTCAAATCCTACAGGTACCTACCGAGATGCAGCCAAAGGGAAAGAACCTCCAAAGGGGAAAGAAGCTACAACTGATAACGCACCCCTAGGGCAGTACATTGTGGATCAAGCGCCAGAAAATCCATCCATCTCGCTGGATTTACCAGAGGTAAAATACATATTCTCAGATCTACAGAAAAACGCTATTATTTGTAGATTTAACGGCTTCTGGCCTAGAACTGATGCTTTGTACCAATGGATCTACACGGTTTGGACAAAAAACTGTCAAATAAAACTATGCTCAAAGGGTTTTTTCATAGTAACCTTTCTTGCAGAAGAAGAAAAGGAAAAAATCCTCAACGAAGGGCCATGGTTCTGGGGCAATGCGGGACTGTTCATTACCCCATGGTTTCCAGAGTTTGATGCCAATACTATGGTGGTATCAAGGATGCCAGTATGGGTAAGGTTGCATAATCTTCTGATACATTTTTGGCACTACAAAGCCTTATTAGCTATAGGGAATGCCCTTGGAAGAATGTTAAAGATTGATTCAGAGAGACACATAAAAGGAATCTTTACCTTTGCCAGGATATGTGTCAAGGTAGATCTTAGCCAAGGACTACCTGAAAGCATCATTCTAAATTTCAATAATTCACAGTGGAAACAAACTCTGGACTATGAGAATACAACATTCAGATGCAGGGGATGTCAACAAACAGGTCATCTGTTCAGTGCATGCAAAAGTCAAAACAAGAGCAAGCCCCACCAAAGGAAGCCAAAAGGATGGCAGAACATAGATGACGTCGTAAAGAAGAGAGCAGCAGAAATGAAAGCCTCATCGAGGAAAACAGATGAGGAAACAGAAGCAGAAGAGGATGATATCACTATAGAGGAAGATGAAACAGGGAACCAGAAGGAAAATACAACAGACAACAAGACTTCACAGGTTTAGATGACAAGCGTGGATCAAAGCATGGGAGGCACCAAACGGTATCATCACTCAGACACTTCAGACTCAGACAAAGAAACAGGGCCTCAGAATGCTGAAACACAGTTAGTCATGGCCTCGATCGAGCCCACTCAAGGAGAGTGGCGTAAGGTCGAAAAGAAGAAGGGGAGAAAAACTTGAAAAATGGATTTGTTTTTTTTTTCTTTTTTAGTCTCTCTTCTCTGTTCTTATTCTTTGTGCACGATTGTGTGGGGTGCGAAAGCACTCGAGCCCAGGTGGCAACTTACGGAATGCTTCATTGCATCTGCTAGTGTAACTTTTCATTAAATTTTTTAATAAAAGGTTACCGTTTTTTTCCTTGGAAAAAAAAGATAATAAAATGATTAAAATATATAAAATGAAATGGTTAATATAACAAGAACTACATGATGGCAACCCCATTTTTGTTTAGATATATTTTCTATATATAGTTTTAATTCATTTAGTTAAATTTATATAATATTAATAATCTAAAAAATTGTATTTTAAAACTAATTCTAAAATTTAAAAACATCTATTTTCATAGATTTATTTATTTATTTATCACGTTGTATGAAATTTAATGTGGGCACAAGTCATGATCATGGTTTCTCTTAGGCTAGCAAAATGCAATCGTTGTGATAACCTTATTAGTCCCTATGATAACCTTATTAGTCCCTGTCATCTGGCAATGTCCAGGGACTATAGTAATCGATTAGGGATGTTATTCCATTAATTCACTTGTTTGTTTTTAGACCTTGCCACTTATAAATCAAAGTTTCGAGAGGCATATAGTTTCACCATCTTATTTGGTCTCTTCCTGAGCCGGAGAGGCTAAAATCATATATTATGTGTACTTATTTCGGAAATATGTTTCATAGTGTAAACTAATGCTAGCATTAGTTTCACAATTTAACAGATATTAAATGCTATAATGGTAAGCTAAAGCAAGTTCCTGTAGTTGCCAGATGGTGCATTGAAGTTGCCATGTGGTGCATGTTGAGGTTGAGGTGCTAGGTGCAACAACTGCCAGCTACTAGGGGTGGTGCATGTTGTTATAAGCTGTCGAGCATACCGACGGTGATGCATGAAGGGGTAGTTCAACAATTCAATAATAGGACCACGTCCCACATGCCTTGAAGTTGATGGCTTCCCATCTAAATTCATTGCTCTCTAAATTTTTGTTAATTTTTGTTTAGTGCCTGTAAATTCATTGCTTGTTTGTTGCCTGTAAATTCATTGCTCCATCAATTATTTGGACCAACTAGCATCAACTATCTGCACTAGTGACTCATGAGGGATTGACTCATGAGGGATAGAGGAATAGATTCAACTATGTCGCTCCATCAACTATCTCCATCAACTCTCTGTGTTGTCTGCACTGGGTGACTCATGAGGAATAGTCTACATTGAGGGAAGAACAACAAATCCTACACTGGGGGAAGAACAACAAATCTTGCAAGTACGAAACACATCAAACACATCCTTAGTAAGAAAAAGATAAAAAGAAAAACAGTTGCATCGTTTGTGATGATTTCATCCTTAGTAAGAAAAACAACTGCTCCCTTTGTGATGATTTCATGCTTAGTAAGAAAAACAACGGCATCCTTTGTGATGATTTCATGCATCCTTTGTTGTGATTATCAATTTTGATATTTATAAGTTGCAGTAAACCTAACATTCAAAAGCTTTGTAGTAAACCTAACATTCAAAAGCTTTGTAGTAAACCTAACATTCAAAAGCTTTGCACTAAACCTAACATTGGCTCCACTTCCATGAGGGCAGATCTCTCGATGCTTACTGATAAGCTTTAGTGATAGTGCAGAAGCTATTTATGAGTCTATCTACTATCATGAAAAGTGACAGTGCATAACCTATTTTTGAGTTTGTCTACTATCATGAAAAATTATAACATAGTAGCATACCATACCAGATTTTGCATAGATTCTGCACACGAGCAAGGGTAGGTCGATGCATAGGACTATGGATGGTCATCTCAATATAATTTGAAGTAGGGCTTTTGGTAGGAATGGATAACTGCTTCCCTATAACATTCGGTATTTCCCATCTTGACACCTGTTCATGCATCTCACAAGCAACATCATTTAGAAATTACAAAAAAGCATTTTATGAGAGGTTATCCAAAATTAAATATCATAGCCATCTTTAGATGGCAGGCCGTTCCAGGAACCTATGAAAATATTTGATAGTATTTGATAGTAGTAAAAGCTAAGGGAGAATGTTATGTGCCTGAACAAGAAAATATTTCACAAAATTAGCCAAGTTTGAAATCTACCAAGAACTAAGCAGGAACTATCATACTTCAACTATCATACTTCGATACAGTTGTCGTAGATTACAAAGCCAGCAATGAAGAAAACCAGTAGTAGAAGTACCGAAGCCAAAAAAATTATTGTGCCAACAACGAAACTTCTCACATGTTCCATATGGTCTTTCAGTATGTCCAGTAATCAATATGATAAATAGATGTAAGACATAAAATTAATTCACAACTTGGCTTCCATATTTTCCATAAGGTCCCATTAATGCTTCTAATTATGTTGTTCAATGGCTAATTTCTCTATTTTCACAATGAACTTTTAAGTTAATTTGTTCAATGACTGTAGTGAACAAAGTAGCTTGAACTTTTAAGTTAATTTTTTCAATGACTGTAGTGAACAGTGTAGCTTGAATGTTCACTGATACAAGTTCTCTAAAGAGATTTTAAAGTAGTAGAAAATATTAAAATACATTAAATATGACATATCACATTCAGCCATAAAAACACATCTCATAAGGGCGGGCTTGGAAACATATTTTTTTTCTCAATTCAATCAACTATGCCCAGACCTCACAACCATTGTGAAAGATCATAACATAATGCTCATATCATGGATTGGGTTTGTAGAAGTTAAAGAATCCACAACGATTGAATTGAGTGGAGAAATTTAATTCGGATAACTGGGTTTGATATCCAAACACAACAATACATAACTACTCTCAGAGACAAAGACACCCAAAAGATACCCACAAGATGATGGATGGACCATTATCAACTGAACAGTAACTAAAAGTAAATGCAATGCGAACACATAACTATGAACAATTGGAAGGGAATTGTTTTTGACAAATGAGTTTGAAGAAACTAAAATGGTTCACATTTTGGTTACATTTTCATATTCCTGTAATTTTTTTGCAGCAAAATGCCATGGCAGCCATTGTCCCTTGGATCAATTGTGCACAAGGAATCTCAATTGTTGAACCTATGTATGCCATCAGAATTTATGTGTATTTGTGATTTCTCCATTAAACATACAAATCCCAAATTTTGAAAATTGTGACAGAATGAATCATAATTCAAATGCCTTTGCAGGATTCACACTAAAACAAGAACCACTACTAGTGCTGTTGGGTAACTAGAAAAAAACACTACCCCCTCGTTCATATCTACTCATACATACCAGAAACAAATATGTTATACCACTGGTTCTCTAGCTGCAACTCCTGTTGACCACTTGTTATCTAATGTATTAACCTACTATCCAATCTTGCTTACTCTCAAGTGATAGCAAAAACTTCCACTTCAACTGTCGGTTATTCAGCAATACCAGTAGTGTAATATTTTTCAAGAATCAATTGATGGTAATCAATGGTAATCGTGGATTCAATGGTAATCATTCTAACTAGTAAGAACCACACAAGAATACAGGAGCATGAGCTTCTTGAGCCAGTGCAGGAGTGGGAATGCTGCAACATCAACTTCATGAGCAGACTGGATCTCAAAAACCACTATAGCATGCTACAACATCTTGTTTTGAAGCAAGTAGATTCATCATGACATATGCAAGAACCAACATGTGTAATGCATGCAGGTGGTTCCATTGTCGCTGGGTGTCCAAATGCCCAATACAGGTGTTCTATTTGATGATTGTCTGAATGGCCAGGTGTTCTATTCCACGAATGTCTGAATGCCACCATGGGTGTTTCCTTTTTCATTATGCAGGGACTAGCAGCCAAGTTGCCATCCATCTTTTTTTATATAGGGAAACAAACCCAAGTTAAAATATAAAGCCATATATTCATGGCCTTATGAATCCGCTCACATGGTGCAAGATTGCAAAGTCATGTTGTTAAAGAAGGATGGATTTTCAGAGCTTCAAGACATGCTTGTGGTAAACATTCCAACAAAATTTCAAGGAGTGAGAGTTACAAATACTAGAATTAAAAATACTAAAACCAGACAAAAGAGTCACATATTTAAATATCTTTATTTAAAGTTTAGATTACACCAATAAAAGATTTAGAAAATTTCTAATAGTAGCTTTTGTTTTCTTTTCATAAAGTATGCTTTAAAAGAAAAGGTCATATCTAGATTGCTTGGTAAAATGTTGGGATAATTTTTACCTTTGATGTTATAAATAACTATTACGACAATAGTAAATATACAAAATTTAAATACACAACCTCAATCGACAAACATAGGGAAACCCAACCTTATTTGAAATGCAAGGATTTTGCCAACAAAATAAATGTGCTAGATAACAAATGTAAATGTCGGAAGGAAATTTATACGGCTGAGATTAGAGAAGAAAACAGAGAATAAAATCATCACAGACATAGCCAGAGATAATAGGAAAATGCAGAATTCATTAAAGAGAGAAAAATTACAATGGAGAACAAAACCACAAATTTCTACTACACGTAGGCCTTGGCTTTGGCTTGCATTGCTTAAGCAAGATTACAAATTTATAGATGAAGAAGGAAGATCTAGAATTTTTTGTATGTGATTCATATGATTGCACAATCAAGGGTGGTTGGCGTCGGTGGTATCTTTCGGCAAGGATGATGAAGAGAAGATGAATTAGGACAGCTGACTGTGGAAATGTCGACTTCAATTGGTTTCACATTTAACATTCTCCCACTTGAAGCCAAATGAAGAATCATGAATCAAGTCACACCGAGTCCTACCAAGCCTCTACATAATTCATGTTTATTTCTTAGTAGAATCTTAGTGAGCATATCAATAGGGTTCTTATCAGTATGGATCTTTTCGAAGGATAATTTTCCTTCCTCCAACACGTGCCTGATCCAATGGTACCTTAAGTCAATGTGGTTGGTTTTTGAATGAAATGTTGGATTTTTCGCCAAGTGAATGACACTTTGACTATCACAATATAACACATACTTGTACTACTTTATTCCTATCTCTCCTAGGAACTTCTGCATCCATAACATCTCTTTACAAACCTCTGTTGTAGCTATTTACTCTACCTCTGTTGTAGAGAGAGCTACTATTCTTTGTAGCTTCAACACCCAAGATACTACTACTCTTGTAAATGTATACAAATAACTTGTAGTAGACTTTCTGGTGTCCATATCTCCATTTGTAAATCCTTCAAGCATAGTCTCATTATGACCAAAACATAAACAATAATGACTAGTACCCTTGAGATACCTCAAAATCCATTTTACTGCTTGCCAATGTTATTTTCTTGGATTAGCAAGGAACCTGCTCACTACCTGTTATAGACATTTTTGGGCACTTCAACCCCAATAAAAAATGTCCATAAATTGAGGGCTCTTAAGTCCCTAAAAGTGTTGCTTCACTGCCTAAAGGAACAAGGTCAACT
>APFE031092680.1:154525-169344 GCA_000404065.3 Pinus taeda
GGAATCAATAGTAGACTTTGATTGTTTGTTTCTAAGATAGCCACCCATCTTAGTGGGAATAGCAGCATCCATGTGGACACTATTCCCGTATAACAAAATGGCGACTCGACTGGGGAGCGACTAGATTACTTGTTAGCCTATCTATCCTTGTTTCTTTTATAAACATACAGACGGAGCCTGAAGTCAAGATACCTAGCCTTCAAACTGCATTTTTCATACAAATGCAAAGTAGATCAATGCTGCTTCAGTCAATCTCCGGGTTTTGTTTATGAATTAAACAATAGATCTGCAAGCAATCTAATTGCCCTGAGTGGTGGCTCTAGTAACCTCTTAGATCACCCCTGTGTCTTTACATACATTGATATCTAATTATTCAGCTTAAACACCTGAATTAAACTAAAAAATGTGAGTGAAATCTCGTTCAAAGTCTCGCACTGTAACCATCGTACCCTGCCTTCAAGGTAGCCTGTATGCATCGCACTTCCCGAATGGAATAGGTGTGCTGCATACTGAGTTCACTGTGGAACAGGTGCGATGGTCAGGGAGGATTGATTTTTCCCTCCGACTGTGGATTTTTCTCACTGTTTTCAGTCTTATTCAAGAGTTTTTGCTGTCTGTAATCAATGTACTTCTGTGAATACCCCCTTCTCTTGCATTATTCCGTCTCCTTAGTGCAAAGAACTATAAACGTTTTTTTATGTATTGTGCGTCGTTTTAGTTCTCTTTTGCAAAAAGTAACATAGTCGAACTGTCGTCCCTAGATCTGAAAGTGTCGTAGCTATCATTTTCAGTTTTAGAAAGCAATCCCATTGTTTTAGATAGTTGATTATACAGTTACTACTACATAAGATTTGAATTACTAGTTTTAGAGTGTCGAAAAGCAATTTCCATTTCAAAATCGCAAAGTGTCTCTCTTGCTTTCACTTCATTTTGAAAAGTAATTTTGTTGAGTATAGTTGCTTTAAAAGTAATTCAGTTTTGCACATAGCTTTCTTAGCATCATTTACACATTAAGAGAGCTGAAAACCAATACATGCATGTGCATTTGCATCTCGAATGCTTGGCTTGATTTAGGACTGTGCATATTAGTGTGTGCTCTGTGATATGTGAAGTAAAGATGCTTGACTTTCTTCCCTTTAGTAGCTAGGATTTTCATTACTGAAAGAAGATAAAAAGTTTGTTTATCATCTTAGACTGCATTCAGGAATTATACATACATTACGTGGTGAACCTGAAAGGAAAATTGTTAAGCAAGATCAACTTAAAATAAATCTCAATGAATCTAACAACGCTTTGGAACTTAACGCACAACATCTAGAGGTCTAGGCTAGAGACGTATTCCGGCATCGTAAAGCCTGGTAACTATTGCTTTCGTGCTGGTTGGGGGATTCTCCACTCTGAGACGGAAGTTCCAGTACAGACTTGTTGTCCCGTTCGTCACGTTTATTTTGGGCGACCACAGTAGGCTACATCCTTTATCCTAGACTGTGTCTGCCGCCCATCGATCGTAATGCACCGAAACAGCATTCGGAAGACTGACTGCCAACCGTAAAAGTATTCTGCAATTTACGATTGGTTTTGTAATCCTCTCTGCCTAGATCTCCAGAGAAGTCCATTTTGCTCCTTTTCAGACTCCTTAAAGGAAAAGGTCCTCTAAGCGCTTGTCACTTCAAGCTCAATAAAATTGAAGGCGACTAGAGTCATCTTTTGTTTTTTCTTGACTCTTTAAAATTGAAAAAACAAGTTGTGTCAAAGCGTCTAAAATTCATTTAAATTCGAAAAACATTTTTCCCTTTTATTTTGAGTTGATCAAGTAATCCGCAATCGTGGAATAAAGTCAATGAGTCACCCATCGTTCGCGGAGACTTACGAGTCACCCATCATTGACTCTAGAAGCGAAGCCATTCCGGACAAAGCGAACTCGTTTAACTAGATCAAAGTCCCCTAGGTTGGTTGGAGCAAGCACTCCAACATCCTCAGAGGCTCCGGTTACTCCGAACATTTCTCGAATCCCTGCCTCTACGGAAGAAATTCCACAACAGCAAAAGGACATTACAACTGATCCTAGTGTGACGGTTAACACTTCTATTCCTGAACGGGTTTTGTCTACGGCCGATTCAGAAGGTGTTACTCCCCAACCGTCTGCTGCTGCAGAACTTACATCTTCTTCGGCACCAGAAATATTTTATGGACCTGATGGTCTGCCTCTTCCTCCTGGATTGATTGGCATAGAAGAGATTGTGGAAGATCCTCCATCTAGCACTCCAACGCAACTTGGAGCTGGGATTGCCCTATATCCTTCTTCATCATAGAATATTCACCCACCCTCGGAAGTTCCTGAAGAATCGCTGAGGAATCTTTTGGATAGACTTAATATGTCTGATCAACCGTCAACATCAAGGACTGTGTCACTCGACACAGCAACAACAGAAACTCCTTCTGCTATTCCGACAACGTTCGCCGGCATGCCATCTGTCCCAACCAGTTTTTCAGTCGCTGGATGGAGTCCATCCTGGAACTATTTCGACAGTATGGACTATTCCCATTTGCTCGTCCGGAATTATATCTGGAATCTCTTACATTGAGTCTCGACAAATTGATCCATCACAAGGTCAATTTGGGCAAACTAGTCCCCAAAGGCAAATTATTCCTTTGAGCACTAGATTACGGTCGTATGGAGGGCCGTATACCCTTTCATTGTCTTCCCAAGAAGGACAACCATACGTGAGTTCGCAACAAAATTTGGGTTATGCTGGAATCACAACTAGTAGTTGGGTACCAGTCCTGTCTCAACAACCAAGAGTTGTATGCTCAATACAACAAAGTTCACCTATGACAAACGTTCCCACTACATCGGCTATTGTGGTAGTATCGTAAATACAAATGTCACCAATTGTATGCCAACCTCAAGTTTCGCAGGTTGCAATACAACAATATTTTGTACCTCCGACACAACCATAATCACCCACTAGTGGAATGGCACAGGTTCAAATTGGGAACACCAACCCCCATCTTGGTCAAACAGTCAGTGCTGGACAACAGTCCATGGCTTCACAACCGTGGCTGGTGCAATACCAACAACCGCAATTCCAGTAAGCTTACCAAGGATATGAGAAACAAGTCTTTGCAAGTAATGGGCAGCAGTATCAATCATATCATAATGGTTATGCCCATCAACCTTACCAAATTTACCAACATCAAATGCATTATGCTGGTATGCAAAGACCGACTGCTCAAATGATTCCGTCTTATCCTGGGTATGCTCAACCGAGCCTAAATCAACAGTTACCCTTCGTGGCAACTCTAGAGTTACCGGATCTAAGTCGACTAATGAACGATCCAATTGCCTACACCCCTTGGTGGCCAGCGATTCCGCATAAACTCCCGTCGGATATTCCTAAATTTAATGGAAATCCGGGCGAAGACCCATCGAATCATGTGATGACCTTTCATCTATGGTGTTCATCAAACACTGATTCGATTCGGCTTCGCCTCTTTCAATGCACGTTAACTGGTCCCGCAGCAAAGTGGTATATCGAACTACCTAGAGCTTCATTTGATAACTTTAGTACCCTAGCCACAACCTTTTTAACCCATTTTCAGTTACCTATCAGGTACGAAACAGGAACTGAGCTGCTTACCAATTTCAAACAAACAACAGCCACTCACATATCCGATCATATTCATGAGTGGCAACGTCATCGTAGAATGGTAAAAACATATGTTCCTGATCAACTATTGGTTGAATGGTTTATTAAGTCACTGCTACCCGCTATTACAGAAGATGTGGCAAAGGGGGGAGTCGTCACTGAAGAGCAAGTTATTACTCGTGCACAATATGTAGACTTGATCTACACTCAGTCTGGCACGCTCTATGATAAAATCCCTGACGCTCCTAGACCAGAATTCTCTGTTCCTCCGCCTCCTAAATTAAACAAAGACTCTCATGCCATCGATGGTGTGATAGGCACAACAAGCACTAAAACAGCAAAGGCCACATCGAAAAAGGCCCACACGGTTTCGAATCAAGATGCAAATGATGAATTTCTAGCCTCGGAAGTAAATGCCATGTCAACAAACAAAGGCAAAGAAACCAAGCAACCAGGAGGCAAGAAGAAAAAACAAGGGAAGAAGAAAAACCAGGGAGACTCATCCCCTAGAAAATCTTCTGCAAACCCTTCTGGGAATGTGAAACCAAAAACCCCATGTCATATATGTGACGAGGATCACTGGACACGAGATTGTCCATTTAAAGAAGAACTTAGAAAATCTTTCAAAAGTTCGAAAACCTCGGCTGTATTGACTGATCCCTTTCCAAACCCAGGAACAAATCTGGTTGCAAGCGAAAATGCTTCCTCATCCCAAGTACTAAGGTTGTCAGTCTCGAAGCAACTGAATGATACTCTTATAAGGAAAAGGAGTAAAGATTACGGGAATCCACAGATGTTGAACAACAAGGATAATGATCAACCTAGTAGTTCAACAACGACTTCAACAGAAGTCGTGCCACCCATCATTCCCGAATTAACAATAAAACCACCAAAGGGAGTAGTACACAAATTGACATTTAATCCTCGTGCCCGAGTAGCACAACACTATAATATAGTGGAGGATTTAGCCCAATCGCCATCCGCGATGTCGACTCTTGAGGTGATGCAAAATTGCCCCTCCCAAAAGCAGGCTTTATTATCAGCAATAGGTGGGATTGACCCAACGGATTCCAATCTTGTATCTTTTAATCATAAAGGATACGACCCTCAGTTACCAGCTCAACTAGCTTTCCTCATTCAAGTGAAAGCCCTCAACCAAACTGTTCATAGAACAATTATTGATGAGGGGGCATCCACATGTATCATGTCGATGAGTTGCTGGAAAACTCTAGGGTCTCCATCCTTGTCGCTATCATCGACAACATTGAAATCATTTGATGGACGAACATACACCCCATATGGGATACTAAGTAACTTGCAAGTCGAACTGGGGGGAAAAATAGTAGAAATCGATGTTGAAGTCATCGACGGAAACCTCGATTACAACATCCTACTGGGAAGACCCTGGATATATGCCATGGCAGCCGTTGTGTCGACCCTACTTTAGGGAAAATTGCATATTTCCTTCCCAAGGAGGGATTACAATCATCGACCAACAAACTTTTCTCCCCAACAGTTTGCAAGTTACGGGAAGCATTCTGATGATCCATGGAAGCCCTAGTGCACTTCAAAATATCGGAGTAGGCCTACTAAAAGACCCCACATTAATGTGAACTTTTACCCTATCACCTCCACCGAATTTGGCGGAAGTGGCTAACGTAGGAACCTGCAATATGATATCTTCCATTCAAAAGATGTCAGAAAACGATGTTAAAATGGATCATCTGCAGGTATTGCCTCTAACCCGACTAGAAATATTATAGCAATCAATGTTTTCAGCATGGGAGGCAAACCCGTATCAACGCTCATCAAGTGTTTGGATAGGTAGGTCTAAGGAATATGGCACCCCTTCAAATCCTTGGTCGCAAGTAAACTCTACAGACGAAGGAATCATTCAATCAATGATGATCGATGGGGCACCATGGGAAGATCACCACCATCGTTCCCATCTTCTGACTTGTAAAGAAGATAATTCTGACGACCTACAACATCCTTCAGTATTTGACTTTCTGACAAATACTGTAAACACGGTGGATTCCGAGAGAAAGCTATCCAATATTGAAGAGACTATTGCCATAAACATCTCGACCAAAACAGATGTTGTAGAGAACATTCATGTGGGAAAATCTTGTTCTTCTTCCGAACTAGAAATATATAGCACTCTCTTTCACGAGTTTAGAGATGTCTTTGCTTGGTCATATGACAAAATGCTAGGTATTGACTCGAGCATAGTTGAACATGAAATTAAGATGTATCCAAATGTCAAACCAGTACGAAAACGGCTACGGCAGGTGCACCCCAAGAAAGTCGTTGCCATCAAGGCAGAAGTTGAAAAACTCCTCCATGTTGGTTTTATTTACCCGGTTCCTCTTACCGATTGGGTATCGAATATTGTTCTTGTGATGAAAAAACAAGGAACGATTAGACTGTGCATTGATTACAGGGATGCAAATCAAGCTTGTCCGAAAGACAACTACCCTACACCCTTTATTGACCAGATAATTGATGAATGCGTCGGATGGGAAATCTTTTCATTTATGGATGGATTTTTCGGGTATAATCAAATAAATATCTGCCCACAGGACCAGTCAAAGACTACATTCATTTGTCTGTGGGGAAAATTCGTATATCACAAGCTACCCTTTGGTTTAAAGAACACAGGGGCAAATTTTCAGAGAGAAATGAACTATGCTTTCCATGACATCAAAAACATTGTTCAACCAATCTCGATGATCTTCCAGCTCATTCGTGAAAGTGGACCGATCATCCGCGGCATTTGAGAGCGATATTTCTACGTTGCCGACACTACAAGATACGACTCAGTCCACACAAATGCATGTTTTGTGTCAGTTCTAGTCGTTTACTTGGCTTCGTGGTCTCCAAGGATGGGATTCGTCTCGACCCATGCAAGGTTCAGGAAATCATCGATTTGCCTCCACCTTCAAACTTGCTTCAGATTCAGAAACTCCAAGGGAAAGCAAACTTTCTTAGGAGGTTCATTCCAAATTACAGTGAACTAGCTAAAGGTTATACTCGTCTATTGAAAAAATAAGTACCCTTCGTTTGGGATCAGGTCGCGCAAGCTTCCTTTGATGCTTTAAAGCAATCTCTAATACAAGCGTCATTAATGTATGCTCCTGATTATCAAAAAGACTTTAACTTGCATCTGGTTGCAGCAGATACGGCCATAGAAATGGTTTTAGTTCAAGAGGATAATGGAATTGAACATCCTATATATTATTTAAGCAGAAACTTAAATGATACAGAATTGAAAGACTCCTACATTGAAAAGCTCGCCTTAGCAGCTGTTCAAGTGATACAGAGATTTCGACACTACGTCCTCTTCAGAAAAACTACCATTTTATCAGATTGCAACCCCATGACTTATATATTGTCGCGATAGTTGTTGTGGGGCAAATATTCAAAATGGATAGCAATTCTACAAGAGTTTGATATGGAATTCAAAAAATCCAAATCAAAGAAAGCCCTGGTATTCGCGGAGTTACTATGTGATCTCCCATCGTCGTCCAACGATGCAACATCCGAAGAAGCAATCGTGGATGAAAATTTGTTTCTGATATCTTTAAGCGATCCATGGTACATAGATATAATCGTCTATCTCCAGACACAAACATATAGGTCTAATACCTCACGCTCCGAACAACGACGAATTCGATACCAAGCGAAAAACTACATGATCGTCGGTGATACCCTTTACCATCGCGGTATCGATACAGTTCTGCGGAGGTGCCTCACCCATGAGGAGGCCGAAAAAGTCCTGAATGATTTTCATTCAGGCGCATGTGGGGGGCATCAATATATTTATGCTACGGCGCAAAAAAAATTGCGAGCAAGATACTTCTGGACAACAATGTTCAAAGATTGCATAACCGCAGTTAGAATTTGCCATGCTTGCCAAATTTTCGATAGCAAAACCAGATGACCACCCGCACCACTGCAACCAGTAGTTGTTGTTGGGCCATTCACCAAATGAGGCATAGATTTCATGACATGTAACCCCACCTCAGCCGGGGGGCATAGGTATATCATAGTCGCGGTAGACTATTTTACCAAATGGGCCAAGGCAATGCCCACATTAAACAACAGTGGCGAAACGGTTGCCCTTTTCTTTTTTAATCACGTAGTCTCCAGATTCGGTATTCCACAGGCCATAGTCACAGATCATGGATTACATTTTCGCAATCACATGATGGTTGAGTTGGCTTCCAAATTAGGATTGTCCCACGACAGCTCTACTCCGTACTATCCGCAAGCTAACAGATAGGTTGAGGCGATCAACAAGGTCCTAAAGCGCATGCTGCAAAGAATGATCGGAGTCCATAAACGAGACTGGAACCTAATCCTATACTCGGCCTTGTGGGCATACTGGACATCGGTAATAAATGCAACCAGGTTTACACCTCTTCAACTTGTGTACAGTCTGGAAGCAATCTTACCTGTTCAATGTGAAATCTCGTCCCTCAAACTCGTAGTCGACCTTCTACCTGGAACCTCAGAAGAAGAGGCTCGTTTCTTGGAACTAATCCAATTGGATGAAACCCGTCATGATGCAACTTCGGCTAACGAAGCTCATAAGAAACGAGTCAAAGCACAGTTGAACAAAATTGTCAAATCTCGAGTCTTCTCAGAAGGTGACCTGGTCTTACTTTACGACCAGGAATCCGATAAGTTGGGAGCAGGGAAATTCAAATCGTTATGGATGGGTCCTTATATTGCTAAACGTGTATTAGAAAAAGGAGCCTACGAGTTGATGGACTATGATGGGATTCCACTGGCGCAACCTCGCAACGGGTTGTACCTCAAGCGTTACTATTCCTAATTCCGTGTAGTAATCCTTATGCTTTTGTTACATTTTTGTTTTCGCTAAGAGCAATTATTTTGGTTAGGTAATCCGCTTTTTTGCATTCATTGCAGATGTCGAACCTATTGGAATCATTCATTGGATATGCCGACAGAGCAAGTCGTAGTTCGAAAAACCTGTCTTCTGCGGCATGGGCCATTTTCAATCCCAGCGGCGAGTTAGTAAGTTTCAGAGGGGAATGTATTGGTCGGTCGACGAACAATATCGCTGAATAAAGCACGTTGATAGAACTCCTCTCCGATGCCATCACACATGGCATATGCCGACTTGTCGTCAGGCTAGACTCACAACTCGTCATTCTACAACTCATCGGCATCTATTCCATACGGAATCTAGCTATCTATCGCATGTTCCTAAGAGTCGGGATTTTGGAAAGATAGTTCGATTTCATTCAATATCAACATATTTCCAGAAGTTTAAAGAATCTAGCTATCTATCGCATGTTCCTAAGAGTCAGGATTTTGGAAAGATAGTTCGATTTCATTCAATATCAACATATTTCCAGAAGTTTAAACACATTGACAGACTCATTGGCAAATTATGTGTTAGATAGACATTTGCGACATTTATAAAAGAGAAGCACCACATCAATATATGCAGCAGGATCGTGCAACTTAACCAAAATAAAGCTCCGAAAATCAAAAATATATACATAACTGTTTATAGTTTATACATATGTTCTAAGACAAAATCAGTCAAATGACCCAAAACTCAAAATGCTAGGGGGCACCCTAGTCTAATGATGATGGTGATAACAAGTCACCGCTTGTGCAATCATGCGTAAAAGCCTATTCCATCGACTCGGCACTCTAGTAGTATGTCATTGCAACCGCAGAGGCAGATCGTCGGTCCTCACGTCCAGGATGCCAAGGGTGAGACCCTTGATCTGGTCCTGTAGCGTTGAAAGAGTCTTGACCACGTCAAGGTCACGAAGGATGGCCCTCCCCACAGCCTCTCCTGCTGGAGCGGTTGTTGGGTCTCTACGGCGTACTGCCGGTCGAAATGGTCCAATATCTGCGTGAGCACATGAGTTTTGATTAGTCTTGAAAGCATAAGAACATTATAAGAACAATAAAGAGAGATATGGTTAGAAGATTTACCCATAGCACCCAACTACTCGCCGGCCGGCAGCACCAAATCCAGGTCACCCCGGAAATCCATGCTAGCATATGGAAACTTGGCATAAACCATCTCTTGACGATCGAACCACTCGAAGAAAGTATCAAAAAAGGAAAACTGAGGCTGGCCAGCATGCCGAGACATGAGGTCAACCCATATCTGCATCCATGGTTCAATCAGTGGAGGTAGGCCAAGTGAGATGTACTACGATTGCATCAGTGGGATCCTCTCCAAAGTGAAAGCGATCAAAATAGAACCATAGGCGAAGTTCTTGGATCTTCCTCTTTTAACCTTGGTCAATTGTCCTTTCATCACAAAGAGTACTACATCACACCAATTGAACACCTTCGGTTCAAGGCATTCCAAAGCATACTACATGTAAGACCTGTTAGCTATATGAAGAGCAGAACTACCAGCCAGTCTAGCAAAAGTGAGCAGAATGGTCTGCAAGGGCCGGTCAGTGACATCTCGGATATTGATCTTGCCGTCCGTACTCGATTGAGATCCCTCTCTGCAGTGCCGGCGAATATACTCCCTCACGGATTCCCCCCCATGGGCGGGGCCCGATAATGAGAGAGGGGAACCATGCCTCGATAAACTAGTCAGAAAAAAGATGTCCACGACAGTCAAGGGAATCGATTTGCCCCTAATCTGAAACACCTGGTTGATAAGATCCCAGGCATTGAGGAAATATTGCAACAAGATGATTTGTTGCCTCATGCTAGAGATACGGAAAAACTTCAACAAGCCACAGTTCCGCAATGCAGATACTATGCCCGGATCATGTAAAGCAACCATGTCCTCTTCTTCATGCTCGCGTTCTCGCCATGTAACAACCATTTTGCTCTGATGAATCTCTGAAAAACAAACAAGAGAAGAGTCAGGATCTTCATTTGGCAAAAAACAAGAAAAAATCTATGAGAAAACTGTGCAAAAAGTTTCCTCCTTGCACCCATCGCACCCTAGTAAGTGTACTAGGAGCGATGCATACTGACTAGTCAGTGAGAAGGCCAGTATGCATCGCACCTTTCTATTAAGGAAGGGTGTGATGGAGCCAGGGCAAGTTATTCAAACCTCAGAGGCTCAACAAAGCAAGGAAACAGGCTCAGAATTCAAAAAGAAAAGAATCCAATTGAAGAGCACAAGTTTAGTTCCTACTTGGTCCAAACGGCGTCAGGAATCATCCACAGAATCTCCCAGAATCAGCTGGTGAAAATCGGGGGGGGGGAAGCACCTTCAGAGCTCCAACAAACCAAGTTCAAATGAAATGGTAAAATGAGAGGTAAAAGTCACTTTTAATTTACCATTCACGTAATTCGAGTAAAATATTAGTGTTCTTAACTCATTTATCAAGCATAAGTTTTCATTTCTAATCGGTTTGATGAAGCAAATGAATAGGTAGTACAATCTTTGAAAGAACAAAATGCTAATGGTGAAGCAAGGAATCAATGACCATTATCACGAGTAGTTTTAGCACATAGTTCAAGTTCGTTAAAAAATAAACATAATCCATGAGCAAATGTTACCCCCAGAGTTTAAGCTCATTAAAAAATGAACCAGTAAATAACCATTGTGAATGCCTTATCGCCAGCTTTTGAGCCTTGTTCGTGTTCTCATCATCACCTCCACTTTATTTTTAGCCGATCATTCACCTCCATTTGATTGTTTACCCTTTCGAGGAACATCTGTGAAGAGTGATTCTATTAGCCATCCTTGTGACACTGCCGTGATTGGAAAATTCCAAACCTTACCTAGAATCAGCTGCTACCGGAAATCATCACTCATTCCTCGAAAACGAATCTCCTTTAAGCTCTTTTCAACTGACTCGTAAAATATGAAAATATTGCCAAGCGATTGGCCTCTCTAGCTTGTTAAATTCATCGAAAGTGTTATCCCTCCTCCAGATTTTAATCTTTTTGGACCTGAGGGATTATTACACAAAAAGATCGAGCGCTTGTCTTGTTCGGCTCATTAAAACTATCGAAAATTCATCCCTTTCGTATTATTTTATGCTTTTTCAGATTTAAGGGATTATATGATGAAAAAAAAACTTTGGAGTATCCTTTCCGCCCCTTTCAGACTCTCTAAAATTGAAAAGTACCAAATTATCTTTGTCGTTAAAATCGTTAAAACCTAATAGCGACAAACTCGTCCAAATGGATGAGAACGAGTTTCACTGTCGCTAGGCTCGCTAAAATATAGCAACAGGTTCGCCCGAAGGGCGTGGATTATAGAACAAGCATATGTTATCCTCCTCAAGCTTGACAAAAATAAAGAGGTACTGGTCAGCAATGACTGGGAAAATTGGGAAGAAAACAAGAAGAAACTTTATTGGTAGCAAGTCGCTCTTGAACATGACACTTTCCTTCTGCATCCATGCCGGGTTGGGTTGTTCCGTTCACTGGTCCTCACCATTGATCCGTCACACCATCCATCTCTGGGGTTAACGCTACCAATCCATTGTCAATGTCGCCAATATGTTCAAGAGAAGTCATTCAGACAGTTCACCTGAGTCTCACCCACTGCAATACATTCATGCTTCATTCCTTCATGACCGCCACCCTGAACCCCCATATCGTCAGTTTGTTTTCACCTCCAAAATCATTTACTTCGTTTCATGTCGTTGATGTGGGATTCATTAAGGCCCTCCTCCGATGGGTCGCTTCTTGTCGAAATTAGCTCATTATCCAAGAAGTTGACTTAAGAACAACCCTTTTAGTACTTTGAAGCTTGCATGCCTCAATGGCAAGTTTCTCACTTTCGGCGACAGGTTTACATCAATGGCCTTCGACCGAGAGATTTTGCGTGGTGTTCGACGCCAAGTCCCTTTTCACACCGCGTAGATTGTACTGTAGTACCTTGAGGGTCATTTTCATTATTGGTGATTCCTCTCGCGCCTGTTAACAACTTACATCATTGGCTAGTAATCAGGCAATGTCTTTCTGTGTTCGACTCCAAAAACATTTTTCACATGGATCAACTTGTACTCCGAGTGAAGATTGGTCGAGTTTGAAGACCCCAGATCTAGTTTCATCCATCTGGGCTGCGATATATTCAGGAATATAAAAAACATCCAGTGTACATCATTGCCGAATAGATGATCATCCAAATCAAAGGATGATGTGTCCATATCATCAGTCTGTCACACAGACGATCGTCTGTCCTATGTACATGAAAATGAGTTTATAAAGCTGAGCGTGGGAATGCCCGCCTTAGCTATATCATGAAAAAATATTGTCATATAATGTATTGTATTGTATCTTATTACAGGTCACCTCCCAGCTCATAAAAACTTCAAATCCTCATATTAAAGCATTTCACCCGACATCAAAAATGATTAACGACCTCATGCTTTAGGGCGCAACTGTTATAGACATTTTTGGGCACTTCAACCCCAATCACAAATGTCCATAAACTAAGGGCTCTTAAGTCCCTAAAAGGGTTGCTTCACTGCCTAAAGGAACAAGGTCAACTGATTACATCATCTCCCAGAAATTCTCCATTGAAAACTGCTCATAAATGGTCAAAACTGGACCATACTAAAAGCTCCATGTAGAAGGTGCGATGCATATCACCTTCCCAATGTACAGGGTGCGATGCATATTATTTTGCTCCTCTGTAGGGTGTGATGGTCGGGAATGGACAAATGGCAAGGACCAAAATGCGAGGTGGAAGATCATGGAAACTTCCAGAAGCTTCCCCTCTGACACTTTCCACTCCATTTTCGACCAGGGATGAGTAAGAGATCTTCATTCTCCAAGTGGAAGCAGGAACTATCAGAGAGAGGACACTAATCAAGACCCCAAGAGATGACTCACCTCCCTACAATCATCTATATATGGATCCCTCATCACAGAGATCTGGAGGCTGGAATCTTGTTTCTTGTAGAGAATTGTTGTTGGTTTTCTGGTATAACTTCATAGTGTTGGGTGATCTAAGCTTTACTTGAGGTGAAGAAGGGCTTTCTTGCTGGAGGATGATGCTGGGTCAAAACATGTGGTTGTAATCCTCTTGCTATTCTTGATCTTAATAAAGCTATTCAAGTTTTCCTCCATATTCTTGTATGCTTGTTTATATATGCATTTGTATGGTTAACACATATCTGGTCCTGTGTTATTTATGAATATAGATCTTTGTTCTTCAATAGTAGTATGTTTCTTTGATTCCGCAGGTGCTCTTTGAAGCTGGGAAGACGAAGAAGAAATGGCAAAGCTCTATCAGGAAGGAGAGAAATCAAACAAGGAAGTCAAGCGCAAGACTAAGGTTGGTCTCCTTTGTTCCACTTTTATCTATTTTCATAAAGGAAAATGAAAGTAGACTTTACTTGTTTGTTTCTAAGATAGCTACCTGTCTTAATGGGAATAGCAGCTCCAAGTGGACACTATTCCCGGTAACACCAGGCGATGGCTATTCGATTCCGAGAATTAGATAGCCACCCCCACGGGCATCCGGGTGATGGCTATTCGATTCCGAGAATCAAATAGCCACCCCCATGGGCAATCGAGTGATGGCTATTTGATTTCGAGAATCGGATAACCACCCCTACCATCCGATTCTCAGAATCAGATAGCCACCGCTCAGCCACCCCCACAGGCAGCCGAGCGGTGGATATCTGATTCTGAGAATCACATAACCACCACCCGGCCACCTGGGCGACCAAGCAGTGGCTATCCGATTCTGAGAATCGGATAGCCACCGCCCAACCACCCGTGGGGGTGGCCGGGAAGTGGGTATTCAATTCTCGGAATCAAATAGCTATCGTCCAACCGCTCGTGGGGGCGGTGGCCGATAAAATTGTTTTTTAAATAAAAAATAAATTTTGTTTTTTCTAAATACAATAAACATATTTAACAAAATTTATTTTTTTATTTAAAAAAAAAAATTTATCGGCCACCACCCCGACGAGTGGCCGGGTGGTGACTATTTGATTTCAAGAATCAAATAGCCACCTCCCGGCCACCCCTATGGGCAGTTGGGCGGTAGCTATCCAATTCTCGGAATCAGATAGCCACGACTCAGCCGCCTGTGGGGGTGGCCGAGTGGTGGTTATCTGATTCTCCACTTAGCCATCGGGTGGTGGTTATCTGATTCTCCACTTAGCCGCCTGTGGGGGTGGCCGGGTAGTGGTTATTTTGAATAGCCACCACTTAGCCGCCGCTCAATCACCG
>APFE031092680.1:208777-228188 GCA_000404065.3 Pinus taeda
AATGCCCTTTCCCATAACCATACATTCAACAAGCTGGAAAAATAAATTTTGCTGAAAACACAAATTCTGGAAAATTTAGAGAATGCTGGAAATTGTAGAAATAAAAATCAACAGTAATAAACAGCCATAAAAACACATTAAAACACTGATATTTTTGGTCAACGTGACCCTGGAAAAACCCCCTACAACTCTTGGGGAAAACCAGTTTGAGAGCTGTTCTTTATTTCTGAAAAATGTCTTTTTACAGCAAGAAAATTTCAGCAAAAAATTACAGCAAAATGATTTTTTTTCAGCAAGCAAACTTATCCGTTTTCAGCCCAACGGACCACCTGGAAACTTGTCTTTCTGCTGTTCTGATTTTGCTGAAGAGCTGCCTGGTATGTGTGCCAAACTGCTGCCTCTTTCTCCTTCTTTTCCAGAAATCTCCCTTGCTCTCTTGCTCTCCTTCTCTCAATCTGCTCATGAAAGAATGAATGATCTTTTCCTCCTTTTCCTCCTTTAATATAACTCCAAGTGACTTTTGGGTGATCCAAGTGACTTTTGGGTGATCTCTAAATCCAATGGCTGAAATAGATTTAGATCAATGGCTGAGATTAAATGCACATTTAAATCTCACTTTCTATTTTTTAATTCACCCACTTTAATAAAGACCCACTTAGTCATTTATTTCCAAAGTCACTTTTCCTTTCTAATTTTACATTAACTTTATTAAAGTCACTTTAAAATTAGACTTTAGTAACTTTATCACTTAAAGTCACTTTTAAATTAGATTTAACTTTATAAAAATTATAAAGTTACTTTAGGAGAAAAATTAAAATCTTTTGAACACTTTTCCCTAGGCCAAAGATCAAAGTCTAAGGGAACCACCTGTCCTCCGGTACCAAATTTCAACAATTTTCATCTCGATAATTCCTTTATCAAAACATTTGCATCCTTCTCCTCTATAGGAATTACTCCAGCAACATGATTCTCCTATGCACATAATCTCGAAGATGGTGATACTGGATATCAATATTCTTGAACCGATCATGAAAAACTAGATTCTCAAAGAGTTTGATACAGATACAATTCTGATTGTCATAGTAAATCATTGTTGGATCTATCTGTTGACCAAACAAACCAACAAGAATCTCCATCATACAGATAGCCTCACAAGTTGCTTGACTAGCAACCATGTACTATTCTTTTGCTGAACTAAGTGCAAATGATCTCTGCTTCTTTCTGTACCAAGAAACAGTTGCTGAACCAATATTGAAGATCCCACCTAATGTGCTCTTCCTATCGGATGGACTCCCTGCCCAATCTGCATCGGTGAAGCCTTGAAGCTTCACTCCCTCTGTCCATCTGCACCAAACACCAAACTGAGTGGTGCCTCTGAGGTATCCCAACACATGTTTGGTTTCCTTCCAATATATTTTGGTCGGCTTAACCATAGCTTGACTAAATTAGTTAACTTCATAACACATGTTCGGTCGTGCGTTCACCAAATACATGAGATAACCCCACATATTAGCCTCCGCTACTTCACCAAAAGTAGCATCATCCTTCCTCCAGTTACTAGCTAGTGGAAACTCCATGGTTTACTACTCTCCATGTGGAAATTATTCAATATCTCATTGGCATAGTTTCCTTGAGAGACAAATAGTTCCTCATCTCCTTTCCATACTTCCATCCCTAAAAACTAGTACATAAGCCCCAAGTCCTTCATTTTGAACTCTCTTGCAAGATCCTCATTGAAATACTTGATCATCTTATCATCACCTACCAGAATCATCTCGTCGACATATAAAACAATAATCCTCAATTTACGTTCAACCATAATATAGTAAAGGTTTGCATCTAGTTCACTTTTGGTGAAGTCCAACCCGGTGAAATAGCTAATTGATCCTGGTGTATTAAGCACGGGGTGCTTGTTTCAGTCCATACAGCACTTTCTTGAGTCTAGACACATGTGACTCTCTATTGAAGGTCTCAAATCCTTCAGTTTGCTCAATATACACCTCTTCCTCAATCTTGTCATTAAGGAATGTTGTCTTTACATCCATATAATGTATCTTCCATCCCATTTGTGTTGATAGTGCTAGAATGAATCTTATTGATGAGTACCTTGCTACAATAGAAAAGTAGCATCGTAATCAATCCCCTCCACCTGAGAGAACCCTCTACTCACAAACTTGGCCTTGTATTTCTCCACACTACCATCAGTTGCTTGCTTTACCTTGTAAATCCATCTGGAACTCACCACTGACTTGTCTGTCGATCTTGGGACCACTTCCCAAACAGTTTTCCTAATAATGGAGTTGTACTCCTCAACCATGGCATCAACCTAAATTGGTTGTTGCACTACTTCCTAAAAATAGGATGGCTCAATCTCTACACTCTCACTCATCATATCCATGTGCCAGTATACCTCTCTGGTGACCTCCTCTACCTGCATTATGATGTGGGTTCTCCCACATTCTCTCTAGTGTCATGCAATAACCTCTCATCCTCTCTCGTACATTTTCTCCCATATCTGGAAGACTCTGCATGAGTGGAAGTTTCCACTCCCTGCTCCTCTACATGTGGCTTCTCCACATCATCATGAGGTTCCCCCTTTGGAGCTAAAAGCTCCTCAACCACTTGTAGCTGAAGCTCCCTCTCAAGGTAACATCTCATGTCCTTCTCTTCATCGAAATTCACATCTTTGTGAACCATTTTCATCTTGTTGGTTGACAGGTACACCCAATAGTTGTGAGGTGTATCAGTGTACCCCACAAATATTCCCAACTCAATTGTTCACTTTATATTTTTCTGTGCATATTTGGTAACATGGAAGTAGGTTGATGAAACAAATATCCAGAAGTGAAGTGTGCCACATTTGATTTCTTCCCTAAAAAGTCCTCTTCTAGTGTACTCATCCTGAGAATTCAATGAGGGCCTATGTTTTGCAAATAAATAGTTGTGTTGCATGCTTCAGCCCACAAGTGTAATGATAGGCCCTGATCATGCAACATCGCCCATGCCTCTCCCACAATATTGTTGTTCTTCATTTTAGACGCCCCATTATGCTGTGGGTTATGAGGTGCTATCAACTCCCGTCAAATGCCTTCTAATGCATAGAATTTTTTTAACTCATTCGACCCATACTCTCCACCTTTATCGCTTTTGAGAGATTTAACTTTCCTTCTAGTATCTTTCTCGACAAGTGCTTTAAATTCACAAAACTTAGTGAAAATTTGATCTTTCTTCTGCATCAATAAAATCCAACACTTACAAGAAAAATCATCAAAAAATATTACATAATACATGTGCTTGGTTGTGGATGTTGTCGAGAATAGTCAACACACATATGAGTGAACTCAATCAAGAATTGTATGTGCTCGATTTTCTTTGTCATGAAAGGAATCTTTGGTGTACTTCCCCCTTTTCATGTGTCTCTCTATGCTAGTGTACCCTTGGGAATCCGTGTAGAAATTTGTTGCAAGATCTTCAAAGTGCCATGATGCAAGGTACCCAATCTCCTATGCCACAACTCACCAATGTCTCAGCTCTGCACCTTCTCTTCTTTAGTGCTCAAAGTAGCACAGTATTATGCCTCCAATTTGTAGAGGTTCTTCACTTGAACCCCTATCTGCTTCACCTTTCCTATGGCTACGCAACGAAGGAACATCTTTCCCTTACTAAATATCACATCATAACCTCTATCCTCCAACATAGCAACAAAAACCAAGTTCTTCATCAAACGTGGAACATACATAACATCTCGGAAAGTGAAGGGCGAACTAGACTCCCTATGAAAGGTAATTGTACCAATGCCAGTTGCGCTATACCTACCATCATCACACATCTCGATATGCATTTGGTGATCCTTCTTGATGCAGGAGCATTCAGCCCAGTAAAATCATTGTACTTTAGTAGACATAGGGGGTCTTGTATTTTAAGGAAGTTGGGTTCCTATGTTTTGAATTAATGTAATTCTTAAGGGTTTTGAGTGATTTTAATGAGAATAGGATTTAATTGAATATTGTGAGGCATAATTGTAAATTTTCTCGAATGTAGGAGGACATGAGAGATTTAGGATAGTTGAGTGATGAGAGGTTTGAGAATCAATTGTAAAACTCAGATTAGGAGTCAGTTCATGAATTCAAATTAGGAGTCAGTTCATGGATTTATGCATTAGAGAGGAGTTTTAGGAATGAGGAAGAGATTTAGGAATTTTGTTGAGGAGTTTATGGATCTAAACCAGAAATTGGTTTTAGAATCCCTTTGTATAAATGAAAGCCTAAAAGGCATGATCAGAAGTTAGTCAGAGGTTAGAAAGTTAGAGGCTAGATAGATAGGTGAGATAGGTTTGATTGTAAGCCTATCGGCAGAGTGTAAAATGAGGCCACTGATATTAGAACATCAGGCTAGAGAGACAGAGATCTCATTTGATAATCATTGTTTATATTTATTAATATAATCAACTCAATTTTGAGTTCGAATGTGTGTTTTGAGTGTTGAATTATAGTGAATCGTAATTATGTAATAGATGTGTGAAGGCAAAATTCGGTAAAAGATAGAGAAGAGGAGAGCGAGACAGAGGATCACGATGGATCATTGAATACATTAGAAGACAAGGTAGAGCTCTGTAAAGACAGAGATCAATGGAGAGTGCAGAGTTTAAGCTCAGAGGAGAGAGTGAGCAGCAGAATAGAAAAGACCTAGAATCTTTTGAAGAAACCCGAGAGTAATTGAAAACACTGAAAACAGCGTATAATCTCTGTATAAAAAGAAGAGCGGAGAAGTGGAGTATCGGCGCCAGTAACCGTTGGATCTGGATGATCAACAATCAAGATTGAATCACATGGTGGAAGAATGCGGAAGTTAATTCATGAGGAAAGTAGTTTCACAACAAGAAGTGGTATTTCTGGCAAGGGAGAAGTGGTATGTTGTAATTTGGGTTGGGCACCAGATTCCACTAACCATTTGACACGTAGCAGCCGAGGAGAGAGGAAAACCGATTTTCGGGCGGGTACTCTCCGTGCAAGTTGTGCACCCGAACTCTCTGAAAATCGTTGAATCTAGCGCAAGTTGATCGACGACGGGGAATCAACGGACTATTTGAAACTTCGGAGTGAATATCGACCGTTGGATCGGACGATGTAATGGATGGCGGAGATCAGGGTATCGGAATTAGAGGAGAATGTGACATGCGAAGTAAGCAAACCTGATGGAGTTATATGGGCGCAGTTAATAGATTTTGAACTCCGATATTGTGTTATCGCATATCGGATGTGATAGAGGCCTTTGTTAACGAAACCCGCGGAGGAGCGATTAGCGATTGCGATAAAGAGAGCATCGATATCTGTGCATAGGCCGCAAAAAGGTAGAAAATGTATGTTTTGCATGTATTTCCTTTGCAAATGGTTTATAAAGGGTTAAGCGCTGATATATGAGGTTTCATATATAAGTCCAACGTTATCAAAGGATGGAAGATTTTATGTTTTAAAATATATGTAACCAAAGTTAAAGAGGGAAACGTTATATATATGTGGTTGAAGGGTTAACAAAGGTTGAATAAGGGTTAATGAAGGGTGAATGAGTCCTGATAGGATGTATTATAATGAAGGGTTAAATAAAATCATATGTGAAGGCTTGAGGGGTGATTAAGACCCAATAAGTGTATGTGGACTAGGGGTTAGCCTATATTTGGCATTAGTAAATCATTCCACATAGGAATTGATTAATGGGGCCTTAATCTTAATATTGAAGATTTAACTCAGCAGAGAGTTAAAATTCTTGGGACAGACAGGCCATGTGCATAATCCATGCAAATTTTGGGTAGGCAAGGGTAGCCCTGCATCATTTGGTATCAGAGCATAATTGTAATTAAAACAATTGGTGTTAAAACAGAGCAAAGAAATTCTATGTCAAAGAATTGAGAACAAAGTTATGTGTCAAAGATGTTTATGGAGGTGTTGTCGCCAGCAACAACCCCCCCCCCCCTTTTTTCATTTAAGTGTCATCCAGAATACTAAATGAATGGGGACCCTTAGTTAAATTTTTGGAAAAGCAAGAGTTTCCTTTCTTCAAAATAAGGTTACCATCGTAAGCTTAGGAAAATCTTTTGAATACTTTAAAAAACCTAAGTTTATAATAAGAAAAAGGTCTTTAAAAAGAAACAAGCCGCATCGTAAAATGATAGTAAAGTACTATCGTTTGGCTATCGCATCGCAATAGAAAAACTAATAATAAAAAACTTAAAGATTTACCGATTTGCGATAACACCGATTGCGATATCGCATATCGCAGGAAACGGGCTAACGAAATTTGGCAAACGTAAAAATTCTGTGATTTGCGACGATGCGATATCGCGATAAAACGATGGTTGCAATATTAAGCCAAACCAGCTCTGCAATGTTATATTTGCAATAGCGCGATGGTGCGATAATGCGATGTCGCAATCTGCGAAGTTACGAAGCAAATCACAAAATCACTCCATCGCGAATATTTCGGTCACACCATTCAAGAAAATCCACTTACCATAATATAACTCAAGATCATGCGCTTTAAATGATAATAAAAGGATCAGTTGTCAGTTATTAATGAAATATGGACGCGTGCTTTTCAAAGAATTATTTCATGTAAGGTGACATATTTGATGTATCTGCTACATTTAAAAATCTCCCATCACCTTTCTTGATCAGTCATTTCCATTTCACTTGTGAGCCACAGGGACAAAGAACGGAGGACTATACAAGGCAATACGCAGGAAGAAATGGGAAAGAAAAATAAAGCTCAGAGCTCCAAGATGAAAGGAATGGCACCTTTATATACAGACACAGCTTGCAACAAAGACGCAGGGATATCAACATGGGAAGGCATGTACAGACTGCTTGAAGAAGAAAACCCCAGAATAATGAATGTTGCCGCTGACTCAGACTCACAGGGTTCTTCCGAAGCATCCCTAGAAGATTTAGCATGCTCATTCCTACATAGGATAGCAACAAGGCCCAAAATTCTCCCATACACGGACATGATCAAGTGGATACTTGATAATGCGGAAATGAAAGACAGACAGTTCAAGTTTCAAGGACAAGGGCTCATCGGATCATTCGATGCACAAGATTTAAAGCTCATGTATCATCTTCCTGAGCCGCAGGCAGCTTACAATACGCAATTCATTGAAAAATTCGTGGCAGAGAACCCGAACCTATCAGAGACCACCAAGGATTGGTCTAGAAAAGATGAACCGCTCAAAAAAGACAAAAATGGTATGTACAGCACTGGTTCCCTCACCTCCCCATATTGTTTTGCTGCGGCCATGCTCTGTGGATTATTTGGGAAGCCAGATATCAATAAGTTTTCATCTGAATGGTTACCGTTAATAGATGCTGCCACAAATGCCATCATTATAGATTGGGCCAAGATCTTTTCTGATAACCTAGTCAAGGTTATTCTTAGTTACCGGTCTAAAAGATCCATGTCTCAAAGGATCTATCCTCCTTTTTACCTATCCGCATATGTTATGGGTTCAATTTTTTATGTTTCTAATTTTCCTGTTATGGGTTGGGAATGGACAACTCAGGACCCATTACCCATCCATGTTTATCATAAGATATTATGGGACTCCGAGTTCATTCCCCATTTCTACCAAATTTGTCATGGGCTTGTCCTACCATTGTATAGAATGTTATATAATAAAGACCCCCCGAGGTGCTCACCTGAGGCACAAATAGATATCATCCCCATCGCAAGATGGTTCGGGGAGGAATTATTCACCTATGTTAGAGTATTTGGAAGCACTGTCCCCCCCCCCATGTTTTACCTTTGTATATCCCCGATAAACTTCTGGCTCGAGAAATTGCATATCAAACCTGTTCAGAAGGCGGCCTAACAAAGGATTTAGAGGACAAGAATAAGGCCATATGGCCACAGTTTCCTGTGGTTTGTGGGGCCTTTTCGTTGTTCGATGTAGGTCATGCATTTACAGAAATCCAAAATATAACATGTCTACAGTTATTTAAAATCCTGGTAAGACCATTTGACCTAAATGAAATTGCTCAGAATTTCACAACTACAGTCAAGGTGAAAGTATTCTTTGGAAAAAAGGATTTATTTGATGACTTATTCCAAAATAAAGGCTCGCTTCAAGAAATTTTGCAGGAAGCCCAATCACAGTTATCTCCAGAATACTTTCAAAATTTCAAAGTATACAGGGAAAAAAGATTGGCCACTATTCCTTTAGAAAAGTTGCGATTACCTGCTAGAGAGCCAACTCCAAGCATTAGCCTCAGTGGAAATTCAAGCAGTTCCAGATCTAAATCTAAGTCTGCGCAAGAAGTATCTGGACATTCTAAAAGGTCCGGGAATGACCAAAATAAGAGTGAAGAGGCAGCTAAAGACACGGCTTAGTCAATGGAAATTCCGCAACAGCAAGTTGTTACCTGCTCGCAAAAAGATCCTCCCTCTCTCATTACCAAATTGCCACTTGTCATAACTGAGATGGATAAGGAATGGGAAACCTTCAATGAAATGATCAATCTTGAAGGGAAAATCCCAAAAACACCTACGAGCAATACTCAGATTGCAGGAGGAGTAATCCCAATCATAGTCAGCAATATCTCAGAAAAAGAACATGCTCCTATCACTCCATCTTCAGAGCTTGCACTTAATATAGAAGAAATTCCTCCTCTGGACATCTTTTATAGTCCTCAACATAAGGCAGTAGTAAGGAGACAGAGAAAGAAAAGAAAGTTGGAAAATACACTGCATCAAGACGCTGAGCAATTGGACGTCTTATGGAAATGCCCCAACAGTAATCCAACTGAAAATCTCACTAAACTATCGCAGATCGCAGGAGCATATGCTTCTGCGACTATTGACAAAGCATCAGAAGTATAGCAACTGTTAAAAGAACAAGAAGATCAAATACAGTTATTGCAACAACAATTGAAACAGGCAAATGCTAATAATGAGGCACACAAACATCTTGAAAAGTTGCGGGAAGATTTCCAGCAAATGCAAATAGGTTATCAAAGAAGTCTGGACGAGAAAGGAAAGCAATTGCAAAGTTTACAAGAGATGCATAAAGATGAGCCTAAGCTTAAAGAGTTTATTTCAAAATCTATTGCATTGAAAGAACAACTACTGCAACAACAAGAAGTGTTGGGATAAAATATATCACAATGGAGTTACTATTGCGAGATGAGTGATAAGATCACTAATCAAGTGGTCGAATTACGGAGCGACTATGATCTGGCTGACAAACAGGTGACTGATTATATGACTTGGCAGGATGGAGATGAAGGAAAAGAGGCAGGTGCACCCAGGATAAATGAGAATCATAAAGAGTTGCTCTTTAGTAAGTGGGATGATCAAATCAAAGAAGCAGAAAAAGTGGCAGGAACAGTAGCTACGACAGCAGGTATTCTCATTGACTGTATAAATGAAAATTTTCACAGAGCAAATTTAATCGTTGAAACTGCTCTGGGATATTTACCAAACAAACCAAAATTAGAGGAGGATTGGAAGCAGAAAGCACAAGAAAAGGAAAAAGGACTCCAAGCACTAAAAAGATTAAATTGGGAATGTTATTGGACATATTTGGTAAAACCGCATAGTCAGTGGATGATCGTGAAATGTATCATAAATGCAGCTGAAAAGGTGGTGCCAGCACTCGTCGATTCCGTTTTCTCAGCCCAGCTCAAACCAGAAGTTAACCGACCGACTCTCCTTGAACAAATGTTGAATACATGCAGCTTTAAAGACCAGATACATAAATAGTTCGCTTTTAATCTTATTTTTGCTTATTAAATTAGAAAAAGGGCGGTCATTTGAAAACCGCATCCTGATTTTTTGTAAAGAAACTATTATTAGATTTAGTTAGTAGTATTTAAACCCTTCTCATGCATTTAGAGAAGGGTCCATGAATTTGTCAAAAACTTATCCTCAGAACATGCACTTCTGCACCTCAGAGGAGGTTTTGATGAATGAAAGGATCAAGATTTATTAATGTTTGCATTTGATATCTGTTACTGATGTTGCACTTTTGTACTCTTAGTAGATATTAGAACAAGGAGAGATAAATCATTGTTGCTTGAAGCTTATGAGTAGGACCAGTCATAAATGGTACTTTTATCTCTTGACCATTTCTGCTTATATTCTTAAAACAATATACAGTTTTAGTTGCTTATATGTTATTACATTAATGTTTGTGTTACCATTTGGCACTTTTGTATGGTGGAGCCATTTATTTATGTTTAATGTGTGAATAACTTATTATGTGATATGTTGTTCACAATTGTTTTGCCTAACTTTTTATGCAAATTGGTTCATCTTAATTGATTTACATTATTATAATCGCTGAATGATCTTTATTACCAGTTATTATATGAAATCTCTTTAGATCACATAATAGAAGAATTACATCCCGGGTTAGCATAGATTAGATGTGTTGTTTTCATTAGATTACAATAGCAGAGAGTTAGATTAAAGTAGTTTAGATAGGAACCTTTAGATCTGCAACATCTGATCCTGCACACACACACACACACACCCTTAGATTGGGAAATTGGTCCCATTATCTTCAGTTGGACCCGCTATACCAAACGGATAAGGAGCTGTCAACCAAGGTCCGGACCGGGCGAGTATCCCCCTTGTTGTCGACCCGATTTTCGGGGCTTCAACAGGAGGCAAGGGCAATCAAATTTTAATTTGACACACAGTAATCACACAGAGGTAAGGCATAGCAGAATATTAGAACTTGCAGATGCAAGAAGCAGAGGATGATCCATTGAAAGTACAGAAGATGGTGGAACAAGATCATGCAGAGATCTTGAAGGTGAGATGATATGTTTTGTTTGATTTGATTTAAATATTGGAGAATGTGTGGGTTTTATATTGATGCATAGGTAATAGCATAAGGAGGCGAGAAGATTGCAGCGACCTAGAGTGAGGAGTGCTCAATTGGTTCCAGAGGAAAGAACCAGAGAGATGCTAAAAGACTGAGCTCAAAGGAGAGAAGCTTAGTGAGGCATATGTAGCAAGGAGACTTGTTACTGCAAAGGTATTGTTGCAGCTCGCAAAGGCAATTCCACAAAGGACGTGAGTAGAATTTCCAAGGTAATGAGGGAAGCTAGTAAGACTTTCTAAGTGAAAGAAGAAGTGGTCAGAACCAAGTATTTCATGGTGATTGAAATACAAGAGGATAGTTGTGTTCTTAGAAGGTGCAGATGAGTTTAAGCCTAAAGGGAGCAGAGAAAAGTGCTCAAAGGAGGTTCCAGAGACAGAGAACCAAGTGCTTGCCAAAAGACCAAGTACAGAGGAGAGCTTGGTGAGGTAAGTGGTAGCAGGGAAGACTTGCTGTTGCAGAGGCTTTAATGCAACTCATAGTAAGTGAGTAAGGAGCTCATGAAGATAGAGGAGAATAAGATGGCTACTAATAGTCATAGCAGAGGTTCTGAGGAAGACCAGACTAGATGTAAGATGAAGAAAGAGAATGCCAAGGCAAATGGCAAAAGGATGAGACAAAAGGAAATTGATAAAGAGATGAAAGAGAAACTCGATGTATTGATGAGGATACTAGAGGAAAGTCAGAGACAAGGTTGGGTATTAAGGAAGAAGCCAATGAAGTGGCATAAATTACAGACAAGGCTACAAAAGATGAGAATTCAGCAGGTGAATATGCAATTAGCAGAAAAGTTGATGAAGCTTGAACAGGTACTGGGTGTTCAATTGAGATCTGAAGAACTTAGAGAAGTTGAGTTGGAAATGGAAGTATCCATTTGTGAACCAGAGCAAGGTGAAGTTCTAGGTGAAGAAGAAGGAACCATTGATGATTTGCTAAACTGTTGGAAAAATACAGGCCAGCGGGAAAATGTAAAACCTTGTAATTCTGAAACTAATAACTTTGATGTGATTACAGGTTTTGCAGAGGATGAGCAATCTTTTGAAGTTTTCAAAAGGATGGAAGAGTATCTTTCAAAAGATAAAAACTCTGAAGTAAAGAATGATGGAGAATGTCTCTTAAATGAGAAAAGCAATGAAGTATTACAGCAGAAAGAATTTGATAATGCATTGATATTTGAAACTGTGACAATACAAGAACAATTTCTTGTGAAAGAAGGAGATGAAATTCAGTCTGAAGGGCTGATATGTGAAGCAACAGTTGAGACTGTTGAACCTTTTGATTTTCAAACTGATAATTTAAGCATAAATGCAAGAATCATAAGTAATGATGAAATACTTATGAAGTGTCACAAAGAACTTGAATTGTTGGAGTATTTATTGGGAAATTCAAAGTATGACAGTGTGATTACAGAGGAAGAAGTTCATTTCAGTGAACAAAGACAGGAAGACATCATTAGATTCGATGGTCTGGAGGAAAGACTAACTGATAGTCTTGGAAATACTTTAGAGAAATCTTTGGAGAAATCTTTAAAGAGGTTGAATCAGCATACTGATGTGTTGATAGAGAAGGAGAAAAAAAAGCAGCATATTGATGTGTTTCCAAAGGAAGAAGAGGCACTAAGGCCTTATGATTTTTATTTTAACAAGTGTTTTGTGAGTGTAGGTTTAATTGCAAATGCTTGAGGAAATTTGGCACAAATGAGCAGCCAAATAAAGATGAAAGAAGAAGATTTTGTGGAAGTATTAAATCCATGGAATAGAGATGTTCAATTGCTGGAAAGAATGTTGGAAAGTCATGATTCAGTGCAGACATAAATAATCATGAAAGAGGGTAAGGATGAAAGGGATGCAGTAAGCGTAGGAGTCAAATCAAAAGTTGGAGCAAGAGAAAAAGTAGAAGAAAAAGTAAACCAGCAACTACAAAGTGAAAGTAACCAATAGCAGTTTGAAGAGTTAGTGGACAGCAACAACAACTTGAAGCAAAGAGAAAGAGGAAGAAGTAAGAAGCAGAATATGGACCAGTCCAAAGATGAGTTGGAGCTAGAGATTGAAGAATTATAGCAGTTGATGATGAAACAGTCCATGTGGAAGAAATTCATAGCAGTAGGAAGGATGATCAATCAGAACTTGAACTTGATTGACAACGATAGGAAGATGAAACAGAATACAGCAGACATACAGCAACAACAAAGGTGCAAGACATTTGGGTAGCTACAAACTAAAGTTTGGGACCCTGGAGGCTTTCTATAAACTTATGAACACACATGATCAGGAGATCATGAAAATTTTCTACTTTGGGAGTCTGATGCAGGAGCATTCAGCCCAGTAAAATCATTGTACTTTGGTAGACATAGAGGGTCTTGTATTTTAAGGAAGTTGGGTTCCTATGTTTTGAATTAATGTAATTATTAAGGGTTTTGAGTGATTTTAATGAGAATAGGATTTAATTGAATATTTTTAGGCATAATTGTAAATGTTCTTGAATGTAGAAGAACATGAGAGATTTAGGATAGTTGAGTGATGAGAGGTTTGAGAATTAATTGTAAAACTAAGATTAGGAGTCAGTTCATGAATTTATGGATTAGAGAGGAGTTTTAGGAATGAGGAAGATATTTAGGAATTTTTTTTAGGAGTTTATGGATCTAAACCATAAATTGGTTTTAGAATCCCATTGTATAAATGAAAGCCTAAAAGGCATGATCAGAAGTTGGTCAAAGGTTAGAAAGTTAGAGGCTAGATAGATAGGTGAGATAGGTTTGATTGTAAGCCTATAGGCAGAGTGTAAACCGAGGCCACTGATACTAGAACAACAGGCCAGAGAGACAGAGATCTCATTCAATAATCAACTCAATTCTAAGTTCGAATGTGTGTTTCGAGTGTTGAATTATAGTGAATCGGAATTCTATAATAGATGTGTGCAAGAAGAATTTGGCAAAACACAGAGAAGGGGAGAGCAAGACATAGGATCATGATGGATCATTGAATCCATTGGAAGACAAGGTAGAGCTCTGTAAAGACAGAGATCAAAGGAGAGTTCAGAGTTTAAGCTCTGAAAGAGAGTGCGCAGCGCAATAGCGAAGGCCGAGAATCTTTTGAAGAGACCCAAGAGTCACTGCAAACACTGAAAACAGTGTAAAATCTAAGGAAAAAAGAAGAGCGAAGAAGTGGAGTATCGACACACAGTAACTGTTGGATCTGGATGATCAACGGTCAAGATAAAAATCTCATGGTGGAAGAGCGCGGAAGTTAATTCATGAGGAAAGTAGTTTAGCAATAGGAAGTGGTATTTCGGGTGAGGCAGGAGTGGTAAGTGGTAATTTGGGTTGGGCACCCGATTCCACTAACTGTTTGACACGTAGCAGCTGAGGAGAGAGGAAAATCGCTTTTCCGATAGGTACTGATCCAGGTGGATCTTGGTGGCCACCCAACTATCCCATTTGGACCCCCACAACTGTCTCTTTCAATTTTTCAGTTTCCTTAGTTATAGCACAATTTACTATTTTTAGCAGTTTTTCGGGTCCTAAACTTCCGGAGCCGTTTTGAGGCCCTAAACGGCGTTTTTTGGGAAATCTACCGCCAGCAATTTTTTTGTCCAAAATTTATCCCTTTCGTCGTAGCCCTTGGAGAGATCTTTCCAATGGGCTATCATGCATGTCAAACGGAGATAATACGACCAATTCGCGACCCCGGGAAGTTGATGTACCAACTTACCCAAAAACAGGGCCCACAATTTGGCGTTTCATCTTCTAGGGTTAGGTTTTGGAATGTGAAGGGTTTTCTGTTGTTTCTCACACAATAATTAGGCCTTCGAGCCTCATTGTAACACAGTTCAGAGGCATGTAGCCACACATCTCTTCTCAGAGATAAGCTACCATTGCCCTAGCTGGTTTATTTCCATTTCTGGTTGTAAGCATATTTCAGTATTTTCCATTAATGAAATGAAGTATTATTTCCGTTGCATCTTTGTGTATATGGTTATCTCTGTAATTTGTTGCGTTCTTGTTTAAATCCGGATCAGGTACTCTCCATGCAAGTTGTACACCCGAAACCTCTGAAATCCATTGGATCTAGCACAAGTTGATCGGCAGCGGGGAATCAACGGACTATTTGAAACTTCATAGTGAATATCGACCATTGGATCGAAGGATGTAATGGATGGTGGAGATCGGGGTATCGGAATCAGAGGAGAATGCGACATGCGAAGTAAGCAGGCCCGATGGAGTTATATGGGCGCAGTTAATAGATTTTGAAATCCAATATTGCGTTATCTCATATCTGCTGTGATAGAGGCCTTTGTTAACGAAACCCACGGAGGAGCGATTAGCGATTGTGATAAAGGGAGCATCGATATCTGTGCAGAGGCTGCATAAAGGTGGAAAAGGTATGTTTTGCAAGCATTTCCTTTGTAAATGGTTTATCAAGGGTTAAGCACAGATATATGAGGTTTATATATAAATCCAACGTTATCAAAGGATGGAAGGTTTTATGTGTTAAAATATATGTAACCAATGTTAAAGAGAGGAAGGTTATATATATGCAGTTGAAGGGTTAGCGAAGGTTGAATAAGGATTAATGAAGGGTGAATGAGTTCCAATAGGATGTATTATAATGAAAGGTTAAATAAAGTCATATGTGAAGGCTTGAGGGGTGATTAAGACCCAATAAGTGTATGTGGACTAAGGGTTAGCCTATTGTTGTGACCATCAACAACCCCCCTTTTATTAGTGTTAGCAATAACATTAATAAATGGGTACCCTTCCAAAAAAATAAAATCTTAGCATTTAATGTTGCCTTTTGTTTTTAGAATAAAACAAGATATCAAAGTAGAAATTGCTAAAACATGTAAATTTACCTTTTCATACTCCAAGCGCATAAAACATCACAAGCTATGAGTTTCCTTATAAAAAGCGCTACATGACCACAAGACCGGAAGACTCTTGAACATTAAGAGCAGCTTTAAAAAACCTGCTTTTAAATGATATTATCACATCGCAAGAGGTCACAGCGGGCATCTCTTATAAAAGTAACTCCTCGAAAATGTGATCCACGAGAATGCGAGATCACAAAGTCTTACAACCTCATCGCATCAAAAATTCCAAATTCTGAGGCGCTACTTAACGTAACACACCCAAATATCGCGAAATGTGATAGCCTCTCACAAATCGCATATCGCAGCCACTTGACGAAACAATGATTTTTAACGATAACAGGTTTTGCAATATTTTGATCTGAGATATTGCAAAGCAAATCGCAAAATCACTTTTATCGCAGATTAAAGGGCTCAAAGTTCTAAGATAGTACTTTCCGTCATTCAATGCAAAAGTGATGAACATTAAATTTTAACTTAACGGTCCATTAGTGGTCATTTATTAAAAAAAGGATTCGGATCAGGGTAAAGGACCATTTGATGCAAGGTGATATCTTTTGATATGATTTAGAATTAAAGCTTTCCCGTCACCTTATTTTTGTATTTCCGTTGATTTTTCCTGTATTCACTAGCATCTTGATCATATCCTTTCTCTTTTCTTGCAATTTTCAGGAAGAGTACACAAAACGTAATACACGATGAAATGGGGAAGAAAGGCAAGGCACCCGCATCTAAGAAAACAAAAATGACTCCATTATTCACAGACACCACTTGTACTAGGGACGCAGGGATATCTACCTGGGAAGCCATGTACCAATTGTCAGAAGAGGAAAACTCGAGAATTATGAAGGTTACAGTTATAGTAGATGGGCGCGGCTCTTTTGAAGCATCCCTAACTGAGCTTGCATGCTCGTTTCTACGTCGTATTGCTGCAAGGCCGAAGATACTCCCCTACATGGATATGGTGAAATGGATTATTGATCACGTAGAAATATCTGATAGAGAGGTCAAGATGGCCAATCAGCAAGTCATGGGGTCATTTGCCCCAAATAATTTGAGACGCATGTATCATTTTCCAGAACTCCAGGCTAGCTACAACAAGTAGTTTGTAGAAAATTTTGCCAAGGAGAATGAAGACTTAGTAGAATGCATAAAGCACTGGTTGAAAAACGAGGAAATATTAAAGAAAAATAAAAATGATATGTATGCCACTGGCTCTCTTTCTTCGCCTTACTGTTTTTCCGCTGCAATATTGTGTAGACTGTTTGGGAGACCAAACATCAATAAGTTTTCATCAGAGTGGTTATCTCTATTGGATGAGGCTACCAATGCCACCATAATGGATAGGGCCCAAATTTTATCTGATAATTTAGCCTCTACTATTTTATGATATCGAACTAAAAGAAGTTTTACTTCAACGGTTTGTCCTCCATTCTTTTTTAACGCCTATGTCATGAACGCCATTTATTTTGTCTCCGATTTTCCTATTATGGGATGGAAGTGGACGGTACAAAATCCTCTTCCCATTCATGTTTATCACAAAGTATTGTGGGAATCCAATTTCATCCCACATTTCTACAAAATTTGTCATGGAGTTATGCTCCCTATTAATAAAATGCTCTACAATAAAGATGCCCCAAGATTTTCCCCAGAAGCTGAAGTTGACATTCTCCCTGTGGGAAGGTGGTTTGGAGAATATTTATTCACATACATCAGGGTGTTTGGCAACATTTCTTCACTCCATGTGCTTCCTTTTTACGTCCCGATAAACTAATGGCGAGGGAAATGGCCTACCAGACCTGTGGCGTTGGGGGAATGAGCAAAGCATTGAAAGATTCTAAAAAGGCCATTTGGCCTCCATTTCCTGTAGTATGCTGAGCTTTTGCATTATTTGACTTAGTTCATGCTTTTAAAGAGGTTGATAATATGTTATTTTTACAACTACCAAAGTTCCCAGGGAGGCAGTATGATCCCTTTGGTGTTGTAAGTAATTTTACTACAATGGTTAAAATAAAAGTGTTTACCAATGAAGAAGATCCCTTTGACGATGTCTTTCTGCAGAAGAACACTTTGAGAGAGGTTCTACATATGGCACAAATTCAGTTTGACCAAGAAAAACTTCAAAAGTTTGACAATTACATAAAACAGAGGTTAACAAAAGTCCCTTTGGACCAATTGCTCATTGAATCGATAAGGGAGCCTACTCCCAGTGTAAGCATAAGTGGAAGTTCAAAAGAAGAGAAGTCTAAATCAAATTCCGAAAAAGATTCAGCTAAAAATTCTGATGATCAATCCAAGAGTGAACACAGCATAAGTGAGGGGTCAATTAAAGACACAACTCAATCTACAGAAAATCCTAAACAGCAGGCTTTGTCCCCGAAACAAGTTGAAGTTCCCACTCCCCTTACAAATCCAACAAACCCACTTGTAGTGTATCTAGAAGGGGAATGGGAGAATTTTAATAAGTTAATCAACACTAAGGAATAGAGTGCAGAGCCACTGACAAACCTAAGAGAGACAGCCACAGAAATGGTGGTAGAAGAGGCTATTAATACTCAGGAAATGGAGCATATTCCTGTTGCTCCGTAGTCTAAAATTGTACTAAAGATAGAGGAGATTCCTCCTCTAGATGTATTTTATATCCTGCAACATAAGGTTGTTGTCAGGCGGCAAAGAAAGAAAAGAAAAATAGATGTCATGCTCGCTCCAGAAGATGAACCTCTGGATGTTCTTTGGAAGGACCCAACTACAGACCCATCGGAAACTCTAACTAGGCTCTCTCAGATCGCAGGAGCATATGCTTTGGAAACAATTGATAAAGCAACAGAAGTTCAAGTGCTACTAAAAGAGAAGGAGGATAGGATTTTATTTTTAGAACAACAACTACAGCAAGTCAACATCAATCAAGAAGTAGAAACACATCTAATAAAACTCCAACAAGACTTCCAGTAGATGCAATTGAATCATCAAAGCAGTTTGGCCACTAAATAAGAACATTTACAAGCTATGATATAACTGCATAAGGAGGATCCCACAATTGGGGAATTTATCACAAAAGCACTCGCTCTTAATGCCCAGGTCTTGCAACAGGAAGAAATACTCTGCCATAAGATCTCACAATGGAATACCCTGTTGGTACCATTCTAAGACCCTTTTTCCCTCCCAAAACATGACCATTTCCTACCTTTTTCTCATCATCCATTCCTCAAATGCCTTGGAAATTAATTAATTTAATAGTTTATATTTGTTGAAATGCATATTAATTGATTTAGGGGTGTCATGCGGAAAGAGTTATTTTTGCGGACAAACCTAACCTCCCTAGGAGTCTAAGACTCTCTAGTGACAAACAAGACAATTAAGAGCAATCCTTCTCTAAACATACATTATTCTATCAGAAACCAAGTGTTTTTCGATCCTACCTCAAGTCCAACGCTTGTTGTAGCAGTCCAGCCTCGTCGATCCAGATGAGCTCCTCCTTCACTTTGAAACCTGCATACACTAACAATCAAAAGATTACATAACACTTGAATATTCCATAAAACAAATCATATTCAACATATAGACCAAGGAGTATATGAAACAATTCATTACCAACAAATCATTGAGAAGAATGAACTTATTTGTATTAAGGAAACAAAAAAGAAACCATTACAACCTGAGCCTTGGTGT
>APFE031092685.1:2822-20565 GCA_000404065.3 Pinus taeda
CTTGCCAAGATTTTCATCAGTATTTTTGATGTAGCATTTACTCCCAAAAATTTTGAAATATTTTACCGAAGGAGTCTCACCATACCAGAGCTCATGAGGGGTTTGAGTGATGTTCACATGGACATTTGTTTTGTTGAGAATAACAATTGCAGCAAATGCGGCTTCACCCCAGAAAGTTGCGGGAGTTCCAGACTCATCAAGCATAGCACGAGCCATTTGTTGAACCGTTCTGTTCATCCTTTCCACTACTCCATTTTGCTGAGGATTCCTGGATATAGAGAATTCTCTTCTTATTCCATGTTCTTCACAAAAATTGAAAAATTCATTTGAGGTAAAATCCCCACCTCTATCAGACCTGAGGCATTTAATTTTGTGATTTGATTCGTTTTCAACCAAAGCTTTGAAGGATTTGAATTTTTTGAAGGCTTCATCTTTGTGCTTCATCAGTCCTATCCAAACAATCCTTGAATAGTCGTCAATGAATAATATAAAGTATTCTTCTCCCTGAGGCGATCTTTTCCTAGATGGACCACATACATCAGTATGGACAAGCTCAAGTGGCGTACTAGCTGATCCTTCCTTCTCAGGGAAGTTAGTTCTGATTTTCTTACCAAACTGACATGATTTGCATATTGTATTATCTAGAATTCTGATGTCTAGAAGACCACGAACTGCCTGGCATTTTCATGCTTTCCTTATTTGTGAGAAGCGTAGATGCCCCAACCTCAGATGCCATAGCCAGTGTTCATCATTCTTGCTCAGATAGCATTGTTGTTGTCCTTCTTTGAATATGTATAAATTATTTGGAGTTCTTATGCCTTTGATCATTGTTTCTCCTATATCAAGATCACAAACACGACATCCATTTGATCGAAATATTACCTATGTTCCTTGATCGCACATTTGACTGACACTCAATAGATTATGCTTTAATCCATCAACATACATAACATTTCCTGCATTGACCTTTTCTTTTAAAAGAACATAACCTTTACCTTTTATGAGTGCAGGGGTGTCATTTCCAAATGAGACCTTCTACTCCTTCTCCAAGGCACTATATGACTGAAGTTTTCCTTTATCACCTGTCATATGTTTTGAACATCCATTGTCGATGTACCATTGATTTTCCTGCCCTTCTTCATATAAGTCTATACCACATCTTTCTGGTTGTGGTTCTTTCATTCTCCATGTTTTGATATTTGAGGCTTGCTCCTTCTGAGTTGCCTGCCAAAACCTGCTCCTGCATTCAGAAATCTTCATGACCAAAATGATCTCCTTCCTATTTTATGGCCTTAGGCCTTTCACAATACCATGGCCACCAAAAACCATAACAATTCAATACCATGGACCCAATACTTGGGATCAACACTTTTGGATGCAATACCACGGACCAAAACCATAGGATCAAAAATTGTCGAACTAATACCATGAACCAACCATAAGATTTCCCATGTGTGTGCGCTTTTCTCTACATGAAAGTGTGTGAAATTTTCTCTGCAAGAAAGGAACTTTTCTCTGCATGAAAGTGCATGAACTTTTTCTCTTCATGAAAGGAACTTTTCTCTGCATGAAAGTGCGTGAACTTTTCTCTACGTGAAAGGAACTTTTCTCTGCATGAAAGTGCGTGAAATTTTCTCTGCATGAAAGGAATTTTTCTCTGCATGAAAGTGCATGAACTTTTCTCTTCATGAAAGGAACTTTTTCTGTATGAAAATGCATGAACTTTTCTCTGCGTGAAAGTCCGTGAACCAGAAAATAACTTTGTTGCACTATAATTTATCATCTGAGATGAGTGGATTTCCATCAAGTACAACATATGTATCATAATGCCAACAATTTTCATAGCTCCAATTCAATCATTCCAGCCAGTGTGTCTATCTTCTAGCACAATAGCTTCGCAGTCGCTAAATGCAGGAACTTCTTGTGGTCCGCGAGGTCCCAATCTTCAAATTTCAACACAGGCACTTGTCCCAAGTGCAGTCCCTCAAAAATAATGTCATCAAGGAGCAGCAAGGTTTGTAGAGTCTTGCTCTCATATATATCCTTTGGAACCTTGGCTTTACCCTTTCGTAGAGGAACATATTCAAGTAATCATGTTATAGGTTCCACACCCTAGGTTTCAACATCCATCTCTACATCCTCCTCCTCCACCAGGATTTCTTCAAACTCTTCCTCCTCATCGACCTCCAAATTCCTCTTCCTTTTCCCCTTTTCCTCCAATGTGAGATTGGTCCTCAGTGGATTTCTAAGTGAGATGCACACATGTATCATGGCCTGCTTATCCTTCTTACGTCTTGGTGTGCACAGTGATTTAGGGACCTCATCATCTATTCTGGCGATCTTTGGGGCTTCCACTTCCACAATTTCCTGCACGACTTCCTCAGCTGTCACCACTCCTGTGTCCATGGCTTCCTCGAGTGTTGACAACATTCTAGTCAGGAGGTCCTACGTCTCCTTTGGCAATGTTTCAAAAATTGAACTTGCTCTAAAAGCCTCAAAGTTCGAAAGGTCCATACACAGTTGATAGTGCAATAGCTAAGTTCTCAAAAAGTGTTGTTCATTGGATAGCCACTTGTAATTTATAGCACCTTTTGAATTTTAATTCGACCGTTTCCCCCACATTCGGTCCATTAATGCTAGATTGGCGGAATATTTTCAAGAATCTAGCCCATAAAGTTCACCTTAAATGCCTACTGCCCACTCCATTTGGCCCAAAACGAACCATCAAGTCGTGAATAGTGACTTAAAGGGTCACTTTTCGACAGACCTATGGGCCAGTGCAGCGACCTTCGCATTGTCGCAGACCCTATGACACTTCGCTACTTTGTGTAGTCCTGACATTGCGTAGCTCTTGGGTAGTGTAATTTATAGTCCCGCGCCTCCTTTCAGCTACCTAGAGCACTAAAACTATGCTTTTGTTAGCTACTCAGATGGTTGGGCCACCTATGTATGGCTTCAGATGACTGTCATTCACTTTTCCTAGGAAGGGATCTCCATTTAGCTTAACCAACTAGATCACGCCACCATCAGTAATCTCCCTAATAACATACAACCCCAGCTGATGCATTCTGAGTTTCCCTATAAATTTATCAAACTTACTATCATACAGCAGCACCAAGTCATTCACCTTAAAGGTGCGCATCTTAATATGTTGATCGTGCCATGCCTTTTAGCGCTGCTTTTGGACCTACTGGGGAAATCCAGCCAAAAATCTCTCTTCTTTGAGCTCATCCAACCACGTGAGCCCCTCCTCCAGAGCTCCGCGATGTGTCATACATATCAGCGCTTTTATGCGCAGACTAGGCACGATGTATTCCATAGGCATTACGGCTTCCACTCCATAGACAAGCCTAAAAGGTGTCTGTCCCATCAGCTTCTTGCATGTCATTCAATAATCCCATAACACTACAGGTATGCTAGATCTAAATCAATGAGGTTTTCATTCCAAGACCGTGTGGGGGCCGATTCTATGATACAGTGTAAAAGTTCTAGGGAGGACCAAAATTCATTAACAAAAAAATTGCACGCGAAAATAGGGTCAGGCAAGCCTTTTTCTCTCTCCTCCAGGGGGCCATGTGGAGGCATATGATTGGTCCACTGATCTGACATGGTAGCTAATGTCATCAATGATGTGGTAGTACAGATGTTGATGTGGCAGTACGGAGGACATGTGGCAGTATGGATGCTGACATGGCAGATGACACATGTCACTCAGTTTCAGCATTTTCAGGGGTCCTATGGGGCCATTTCTGGGTCACACTTGTCACCACTCATAGGGTGAAACATGGTGGTGTTGACATCAACCCACAGATCGATGATCACGACTGTTAAGGGGAAAGGCTAAAGGTAAAATTCTATCAAGCACCAGGATGAGGGATTTTGATTGTGATAAAGAAAAGGACCTTGGATGTGATGTTTCATAGGCCATATTTCATAAAGTTTTCGTGTCTAGGATATCAGCCGATATGGTGTAAGGGGCCATCAACGATGATTCAAGTTCTAAAAGGAAAAAGGCCCCTGCGCAACTATTTGAAAGCCTTAGCACCTGAAGGGCTAAGCCCTTGGTTCCAGCCACCAGTCCTATGAGGAAAATTACAAAAGGGGCTATAATAAAGGGGGCCCAAGGGGAAATCAAAGCTCACTTGTGTCATATCAATTCAATGTTAAAGGCCCACACTCAACCAACTCTTCACTACATCATGTAATGTTTCTCTAGGTGTATCAGAGCACCGAAAAGGACTATGCAGAGCTTTAAAGGTCATATGGGTCAGAAGTTGGGGTGTTTAATGGAGGGATGGCACATTCAAACTAGGTGTGGGTGGATTCATGAGAAAACTATTCTGCAATACACATCCAAAGTCGGTGCCGAAATTAGTTGTAACACTACATACAAAAGATCGAGCACTCAAAACCAAGTATGGGTGGACTCAAAAATGGCTCTTTGTGACCCGCTTCCAAGGCCGGTGCCGAAGGCACTAAAGGAAGAAATGACAAGATTTAGCTAAGCAGCACAAGAGACCATACTATGAACTAGATGCAACTTGAAGCCGAAGTAATTATAGGGATGGGTGTGGATATATTGCATTAATGTTTCATCTATTTTGTGGTGTTGTGATGTGCTTTCCTTTATGAGGCAATTATTGTTTTTGTGATGTTTCTTGTACATAGAGCCTTCCCTAGCTGAGACAGCAAGAAAATCTGATAGCTAAGACTCGGACCAGGGATATTTTGTACTATATCATGATTGATAATGCACCCCCTCATCTTATTAATAGGGGGTAGTAACATTGAATAAAGGTTCTGAAATCTACAAAGAAAGGCTGATATTTTTTGTGATATTGTATCACTTAGTTACATAGATCTTGCAAAATATCACAATAGTAGTGGTGATTACCCCTTTGAAGTATTATAGTGTGTTATTTCCTATTTTCATCCATTTTTTCTATTTTCTTCTTTGAATTCATGTAACAATAGATGCTATAATATTTCATACTTGCCTACAAATTCATTTGCATTGAAATGTTAATTCACAACATGAATCACACTACATGAATCACAACATCCAGTTTATTTTCAGTCCATGTTTTTAATATATAATTCTTGGTGCTTTGAGCTCTACATTTTTAGTTACCCCTTCTCTTTGTCTTCTCTCATTTATTCCATAAAACTGATTAAACTGTAAGCCTTTAAAGTTCTCTACCTCCACTATTTTCTCTTATATTTATGGGAACTGTGTATGTGTAAAAATACTGAAATACCTGACCTGTATCTTTGGATGAAAGAACCAACTCATGCCTCTTATATATGTGTATAGAACATGGGTGATTTCTCCTCCTTCTTGAGAATAATTTGAGACACACCGATTTAGATGTACCTAGGCACTGGGCTTGTAGGAAATTCAAGTTTGTCTCTAGGAGCGACAACATCTTCTGGCGCCATTATCAGGGAATGTATTGAAGGATTTTTCCCATGGGATACGACAAATTGAGTACCCTTCATGTAGGTGAACAAAGTATATTCTGATTGCATTCAAATCACCTTGGTGACTCCACACCCCTCATTATCATTCATCACCCTATATTTTAAAAGGTTCCATTCTCGCTCAGACACCTCTAAGCAAAAAGCCCCATTTGTATATGAACCTGAAAAATTAATTTTCAAGAAAGTGTGGAAAGAAAAAACACCCCCTGCCTATGCTAACATCTCACTAGCCTTTGTAACTTCCTCCTCTAGTTCTCACCACACCATTTCTCATTATTCAAGGTTGGCTCCTAAGATCCTGACATACCTCAATTCCCCTCTAACCATTGTGGTCTTGATCCCAATTCCTCAAGAAAATTTTAATCCCCCTCCACTAATTCAAATGGATCTTCCAGTATTTTTATTAAATAAGTATGCACCTCTTGATTTACCACAGCCCCTAAGTGTTATGCCCCAGGACTACTTAAACCTTCTACATAGGTTTAAGGGGGAAGATGAAAATTCTACGCAGAAACACACTCAAGCCTTCTGTTCTTTTGTTGAGAACCTGAATGTAGAACAAATGGATGTGGTCCTCAGACTTTTTGTACAGTCCCTTGATGGAGAAGCCAAAAATAGTTTAAATCACTACCAAATTCCTCCATCACCACTTGGGAGGATCTTGAAACCTCCTTCACACAAAAAGTGGGGTGAGAAGAGAAATCATGAGTACCTCCTCACAGAGTTCAATGTCATCAGGAAGAAGCCAAAGGAGGATATCTGCTTGCTGAGATAAAGCCTCCTTTAGATTCTACTAAAGTAGCTTACTTGGGAGCCTTTGAATCTGACTTTGGTTTTTCCTCAAGAGAAAGGAAGTATCCTACCTTAGATCAACTCTAAGTCGATGCTCTTGAAGTAGAAGGAAATTTTTCCTCAATAGGGAAGTCAAGTGGAAAGCAGGAAACCACTGGGAATATAAGAGGTAAAGAAGAAGCTTCCTCCTCTAGTCATACAAGAGAATCACTAGACCTAAAGTTGGAGTTGGAGAAACTCATCAGGAGTTTGCCACATAAGTTTGGAAATCTCGAAATTGAGAACAAGAGTCTCTCCAAACAGAATGCTCAAGGCAACAACTGAGGATATAATCCACAACATAGAAGGCCTCCATTACATATATTTCCAAGGGAAATAAAGGAACAATCAGATCAGATCCCTCATCCTCTATATTTAGAAGTTGATCCCGATGAACAATGGTTGGATACATAGGAGATGTATGGAAACTTATATTTTTCTTTCTCTAAAGAAGAACCGGAGAATATGGTTCAACAGGAGGTCAGTCATAATGAAGAAGCAATAAATGAGGAAGATATAGATTATTATTGCAAACAGATTGTAGAGTTCATATTGGCACAACCATAAGATAAATATAATCTAAGATCTTCAAAGAAGAGGTCAAGAGAACCAGAGCAACATAGGAAACAACCCCCCAAACAATTCCCTAAGTACCAGATAACGATAAATGTAAGCTGAATCCTGACCCTACTAGGGTAAAAGTCCCCTTGAATAAGGAAATAAATAGCTCAAAGGGGCACACATCAAAGAAGGCACGTATTCTGCAAAAAAATATCGGTGATAGTGAAGGAGAAGCAGAGCTAGGAGGTATAGAAAAGACCCAATCTACATTCAACCTTCAAAAGGAGCTTGAAAAGGTAAATATTTATGTTCCACTGATTGAGCTTCTGAGGAAGCCTACCTATAAATCTCGAGTATCTCAGTTCATGCATCCTTCAGTCTCATCACCCACCCATGATTCTCTAAATCTTCAGGAAGAGAGGCCAATGGTGGTCTTTGGGCCACATGTGGAATAACTTGATCCTTCTACTGTAAATTCCTATGTGACTTTGGAAATCCATGACCCTCTTTTGCATAATTGCATGTTGGACTCTGGAGCCTCCCACAACCTCATGCCATTGGAAGTAATGGAACAACTTAGCTTGCAGATCACCAGGCCCTACAAGGACCTATACTCGTTTGACTCCAAGAGGGTCAAATGTTTGGGAATGATAAAGGACTTGGTGGTGAAACTAGCTCAAATCTATGTGAAGAGCATGGTAATGGACATAGTATTGGCAGATATACCCCCTCATTTTGGCATGCTGTTATCTATATCTTGGGGTTACAAGGTGGGGGGCTCTATCAATTTGGATCTAACTTATGCCAACATTCCCACTTTTGGAGAAAAAAAAGGAGGCTATATAGAGAATCCAGGTTTGTAAAAATTGGGACCTTAGCTAAAGGCTCAAAAAACTCCCCAGTGTATGGAAAAGAAAGGGGCCTCTCATGTCCACTCCTTGAAGAAGATGAGTCTATCTGAGAAGAGACATCAGTTCACATAACATGGCAACTAGAACATCAGCATGAAACCGAAAGCAAAGGATGGAAATTATATTTTGATGGAGTCAATTCAAAAGAGACAAATGGGGTAAGAGTATTTTTGGTATCTCTTGAGGACCGCCTGATACCTCTCTCATTCAAGTTGGAGTTCGAAGCAACTAACAACGTCGCAAGTATGAAACACTACTCCTTGGGTTACATACTGCAAAAAATATGAATATTGAATGCCTAACAGTTCATGGAGACTCTGAGTTGGTCGTAAGACAAATTAGGAATCAATGCCATGCCAAACCCCCCAGACTGAGGACCTACCACAATGAAGTTTTCGATTTAATTGAAAACTTCTTCTTGGCTTTTAATATCCAATTTCTACCAAGTGAAGGAAACATAATGGCTGACTCCCTTGCTTTAGCTGCAATAATTTTCAGGCCCCCTCAAAATCCTCTCCTCAGATATGAGGTGGAAGTCAGGTATAGACCCTCCATACCTAATAACATCAAGCACTAGCAGGTGTTCGAAGATGATGAGCAAGTGAAACGATTCATAGAAGTCATTGGGGAGTTTTCTAACTCCACCATCGATCAAGAAGAAGTAGATCAAGAAGCCACTTCGTGGAAATATGCTGTGGTTGGGCACAAAATTTTGCAACTAAAAGGGAATACTATCCCTCACAGACTAGTCCCACTAGAAAATCTTTTTAGTAAAGATGACATAGCCACAAAACAAATGGCACCTGAGATGGACGATCAAGTACAACATTGCAACATTGGATCAGAGGAGGAGCCCCAGATGATGAATTTTTCAAAAGGAATCCCTTTGCAATACAAATAGATGTATTTAGATCTTTTAAAAACCTACAAAGATGTTTTCTCTTGGTCTTATGATGATTTGAAAACATTTGATACTAACATCATACAACATAAGATTCCCTTGAAAAGCAAAATGAAACCTTGCAAAAAGAAACTCATACAGATAAATACACTCTTACTCCCACCCATAGAAAGGGAGGTAAGGATGTTTCTATAGGAAAAGATCATAGTACCTTTAAGATACTCCGAGTGGGTAGTGAATTTGGTCCCGGTCTAGAAAAAGAAAGGAGATATAAGGCTATGTGTAGACTTCCGAAATCTAAACAGGGCCTCTTTAAAAGATAACTACCCACTGCCCAAGATGCATAATATATTGTAGAAGGTGGTTGATTCAGCTAGAATTTCCATGATGAATGGGTTCTCTAGATACAATCAAGTGGTAGTTCATCCTGAGGATTAGGAAAATACCACTTTCACCACCCCGTGGGGAACATTCATGTATGCCCGCATGCCTTTTGGGATGACAAATGCAGGGGCCACATTTCAGAGAGACATGGACATAGCTTTTGTGAGGGAGAAATAAAAATTCATGGTGGTCTACTTGGATGAAATCATAGTCTTTTCCAAGACTAATGAGGAACACATCATCCACTTAAAACTCACCTTTGAGAAGTGCAGGAAATATGGCATCTCTCTGAATCCTAAGAAATCTCAGTTCGCCCTAAGTGAGGGAAAGTTGCAGGTACACATAGTAGTGCAAGAGGGTTTGAATATCAATCCTAAATGAGTTGAATCTATCAACCACATTCCTCTACCTAGAAATAAGAAAGAAGTCCAATCCTTCTTGGGGAGAATAAATTTCTTAAGGCAATTTATACCCACTATGCAGAGATAGTCAAGGGTATTAGAGACATGCTCAAGAAGGGAAATGAAGTCAAGTGGAGCCATGTCCCCCATGCTTATTTTAGTAGAATCAAAGAATCTTTGGTTAAATCCTCGATGTTAGCCAATCCCGATTATTCAGTGCATTTCTACATATTTTCTTTCACCTCCCTGTTGAGTCCCAAAACTGCCTCCTTTTCAAGCAATTTATTCATTCTTTTTCCCTTGTTTTCCCATGCCAGTGCATGCTAAACCATCAAAAGCCATTACATGTTGCTTCCAGGAGTACACTTTAGTGATTTTCAAATTATATTATTATGTGTGTTATTTGGATAGGGTTTTGTTTTTTAGCTACAAAACGTAGCCACTTTCCGTAGCTAACTGGCAATTCCGCAGCCATCTCCATACTTTTGCAGATTACAGGTGTCGAGAAGAGGAAAGAGCCACATGGGTAGCTAAGAAAATTTCAGTACATGGATATAGTCCTATTCATTTCATCAAATTCGAGGAGAAAGACCCCAGTCAAAGGGGAGTCAACGAAGAAGTCCTACAGCAACTATAACTTTGTTTTGGCACGCGAATGAGTCTGAGGCATGTTCCTGAAGCTAAGGATTCATTTTTCCACATGCATAACCATATCCAACATCCATATTCAGATATTTTGTTGTAGATCTAACCCCAAGATATTAGGATAATAGAAATAACCCAAGAATAACAAGATAGAAATAGATAGAAATGCTTCTTTATTATCAAACCCTTAAGGTAGGGCAACACCATACATTCACTCCTTAAGGAAGGAGAATACTCCACAAGCCTTTGCCTGTTCATACAAGAATACTTCTCTTCATTTCTCTCCATGTGGAGTCTCTAGCCTCTATATAGGCCTCATACATACAATACCATGCATCATTACCATGGTTTCCTCATACCATCAACTAATACCATGGGCCCCTTACATTATTATTAACTACTTGTGGTCCCTTACATGACATGGGTTAACCACCTTATTTATTACTATGGCCCATCCCATTATTACATTATTACCTTGGGTACCTCCCTCGGTACCCCATATTACCCCCCCTAGGTATATAACATTGAATAAGCCATGCACGACTTGGGCATATCGTTGGAATGAGATTGCAATTTTAGTGAGTTTTGATATGAATTAGTGGGTTGAGTGTGGACACCACCACTTCATGGGACTGAAGGGTAAATTTCTAGACATTTAGATGATGAAGTTGGAAATCATTCTGATTTTTTGTGCTCATGTTAGGTGACAACAACGAAAATTTCCTACTCTCCCTCTAATAAATATGTTGGGTGTCATTTTTTGGGTATGGTTAATGGTTGTTCTTTTTAACATTAATTATGGGCACCTTTGATCCAAGTGGATATTGGTGTCCACTTGCCTATTCTACTTGGACCCCCAACATTTTCTCTTCCAGTTTTTTGGTTTCCTTAATTGTAGCACAATTTACTATTTCTAGCAGTTTTTCAAGATCTGAACTTCCAAAGCCGTTTTGAGGCCCTAAACTGCGTTTTTAGGGAAAATGGAGAGACCGGAAATGTCACAAATTAGCATGTTAGTTTGTTTTCGGCCTTCTCTTTGAGATCTTCGTAACTTTGGCATCTGATCTCAGTTTGGCTATCATAATACCTCGTTTCAAAGATCTCAAAGAGAATACCAAAAAACAAAAACCTAACAAGCCGGTTTGGGACGTTTCTGGTCTCTCCATTTTCCCTCAAAACGCCATTTAGGGCCTCAAAATGGCTCTGGAAGCTCAAGACTCGAAAAATTGCCAAAAATAGTAAATTATTCTACAATTAAGGAAATCGAAAAACTGAAAGAGACAGTGTTGGGGATCTAAGTGGAATAGGCAAGTGGCCACCATTATCCACCTGGACCATTCCTCCCCCCTTAGGAAGCAATGGTCCCCATTGCGTTGAGTGCCTCCATGAGATGGGGAAACTTCTGTTGAACTTGGTCCCTTGTTCTGTGGTTTCGGGGTGCCTTTTCCTTGCTTTGGATTCGCAGCTCCAAAGTCCTACTTCTTCTGTTTAAACTTCTGCTCAATCTTTATAGCATACCGATATGTTGTGCCGAGAGAAGAAATGTCCAGGAACTCCATCTCGTCCTAGATGTACTTGTGTAGACAGTCGCGGTACTGGAGCACCAAATGCACTCAGTATCCTTGATACCCAGCTTCATGCGAAGGGTATGGAAAGTATTTGTGAACTTCGACACATCTTGGTCTCTTCCCTGTCGTAGTGTGGTCCACTTTATGTATTTATCTTCATAGTTCCTAACATGGTAATATTGTTCCTTGATAGCGTCTCAGAAAGAATTACAAGTGGGTGCAGCTGAAAACGTCGAGGGTTCACTCTCGTCCTTTTGTTCACAGTAGGTTTCCCACTATTCCTTGACGTGTGGGGCAGCTTTGAGAAGTGTAAACGTAATCTTTTCCCGATTGGAAAAGTCATGAACTGAAAAATATCCTTCCAATAGATTTAACCATTTATCTATGATGTATGCATCTATCAGGCCTTCAAAGATGGGAATATCGAAGTTAACTTGTACCTTAAAAGGAGTGGTGCCTCTAGAGTGGTTGTTGGATGAAGATGCATCGCCTGTAGGTAGTCGTCGAAGGATCTGGGAAAAGTTATCCATCATTGTGTGCCTTTGTCACTCGAGAGCTACTTCAAGCAACATTTTCAAAGAATCTCTTGGCCCCTTGTCTTTCTTTTCTTCCTCCATAGGAGGTCGTCAAGTTTTGCAAGGCTGATCCTACAATGGTTCAACCAGATCGAGCCCTAATTCCTTATACCCTTACCTCATTAGGGACATGCAAAGAAAAACAAAGAAAGAGCAGACCACTCTGAGACCACTGATCTGAACTTAAACATGAACGCAACAATTTACAGATATAATCATAAACACAGAGATGCAGTAGAAAAACACTTCATTTCATTAATGGAAAAATACTGAACTATGCTTACAAACATAATGGAAATAAGATAGCTTGGGCGATTTTAGCTTATCTCTGAGGAGAGATGTGGCGGTTACATGCCTCTGAACTATGTTACAATGAGGCTCAAAGGCCTATTTATTATTGAGAAACAATGGAAAACCCTAAACATCCAAAAACCTAATCATGGGAGATGAAGCGTCAAAATTATGGGCCCCGTTTAGGTAAATTGGTACATCAACTTCCTGCAGTCGTAACTTTGGCATACGATCTCTGTTTGCTATCATAATACCTCGTTTCAAAGATCTCGAAGAGACGGTCAAAAACAAACTTGGAAGTTGTTTTGGGATGTTTCTGGTCTCTCTGTTTTCCCTAAAAACGTCGTTTAGGGCCTCAAAATGGCTCTCGAAGTTCAGGACCCGAAAAACTACCAAAAATAGTAAATTGTGCTACAATTAAGGAAACCTAAAAATTGAAACAGACAGTTTTGGGGGTCCAAGTGGAATAGGAAGGTGGCCACCAATATCCACCTCAATCAACCTTGCTCCATATTGCATGCACTCTGCTAGTGGTTGAACCTTTAAAATTCCATGTCTACCTCTGATGGTTTGGACATTCAGAGGTTGGGGGTTCCTAAGAGGTCCCTAGTATGGGGGTAGTTTGAAGAGGGGTGTTTGGTGTGGGGATGAATTCAGTCTATTCTTTCGTGGAAAAAAAAATTTTTGCTCTAGGGTGTTGGAGTTTTCTTTTGGGTAGTATCAATTTATCTTAGCTTCAAGATCATCGACATTGTTCTAGTAGTTTTTAGGGTAACCAATGGATATTGTGGGACTCTTAAGGTTCTGGATGGAGTCTTGATTCTTGTATGTCAATGTGGTGTGGTTGGTGGGTTTATTTTCCATTTCATATCTACAAGCTAGTGTCAATTAAGTTATCTTAGAATTTTTATATGGTTGAGTTGATCTAGAGACAATGAATTAGGAGGAGGTGGAGTATTGAAGTGTTGTAGTTGTACGTTTTCCGAGATGGACACAGTACATTGCTAGCGGACTCTTGAACCACCTCTCTAAAAAAAATTATTCAAACCAAGGCGAGGTGGCTATGGGCGAGAGAGTCTTTGTTGGCCCTATGCAAATCGTATTCCATAGCGAAGGCTCAAGAGGAAGTTTGCACCATGCCTATATAGGTAGCTTGTATGAGGAGAGGGGCAACCTTTTATGAGGACCGTTCCCATAGAGGGAACACCTATCTACATCACTGAATAGAAGGTTTTACAAACAAATATAGGGAGCAAATCTTGATTCATGTGTAAGAGGAGTTGACCCAGGCTAAAGGGAAAGCCTCTTTCCACATAACCTCTCTCTCTAATGTTGAAGTGATGGCATAATGGACAGGCTAGATCTTTAACACGAGGCACACATGAGGAAGGTCTAATCAATATATGTAGACAATAGGCTTGTACTGGAAAATGAAGTTCATGTTGGGATGTATTATCTTGGATCACCAAGAGTCTAAGATGGACTTACTACAAGCCTTGGATCATATGCATGGACACCTGGAAGATTATGAAAATAGACTGGTAAGGATCAAACATCATCTTAGCATCCCCCCGATAGCAGTTCGACCCTTGATCGTTCCAGCGACCCCTATTCCAGTGGCAAGCTCTAACTCTAAGCCCCTAACTTGATTCTATCATCAACTATGGTTTATGTTTTGACTTTTGTTGTTAGTTTTGTGCAAAGCCAAATGGGCCATTGTCTGGTTTTAGGGCTAGTAGATGTTGGTTTTGTTTGTATCAAATTGTCACTTTCTTCCCTTCGAAGGGTTAATTTTTTTTTATGGTTCGGCCTCTCATGTGAGAGACTGGTATGATGTATGGCAATCTTTGATGTAATCTCATGTTTCCAAATTTAATACAATTCACTTTAATAAAAAAAATTGTGGATTGCATAATAATTAATATGTTTTTAATGAATGAAACAAACATTGAATGGTAGCTTAGTTCCTATCTATGAGCTAGAAAAAAATATAATAAATAGGGAAATTTAATATGACTAAGTACATTTTTGTCAAAAGATAATTATATACTAACAATTAAAATTTTCTAAAAAGCAAGTGATGTAATGTTGAAAATGGCAACAAGAAATGCCAAAAATAGCATTTCTATAAATAGAATTTCAGGATATACTCCAACTCTGTTGGAAATAGAAAAAAATAGAAATGCTAAAAATAACATTGATATAAATATCATTTCGGGATATATTCCAATTTTAATTAGTCCCTGAATTAAAATTGAGAATTAAAATTCGAATTTGGTTTCAGCAACTGTTTGAAAAATAATTAATTAATTCATCTTGAGTTAATTAGTTGGAGAAAATCAAACATGAAGCCTATGTGAAGTCATGCAACATTTATCATTTTAATTGAGGAAGTTATCCCTTAATTAAGGAGATAAGGATGAGTTGTAATTAGTTAGCTCAGTTAACTGAGTTAAGTCTAGTTAAATACAGTTGGAGGAACTAATTACGAGTTCAGTCAGTTAATGCATGCAACTAGTGTTCTCTAGATAACTAAATATTCTCTCATAAATAACTCATGCATGTCAGTTCAGAGAAAGACCCAGTTGAGATTAAAGGAAGGGACAATGTACTATCAGCTGGAGGAATTTTCCTATAAAGGAAACTCATCCATGCAAAAGGAATTATATCCTTCAAGATTGCGCAGTTATTTCAGGGGTTAGTGTTGTGTGTGAGGTGATTATCACACAGGTTGCAGCTGGAGGACAAAGGAGAAACTGCGCAAGGAAATAGGAGGCTTGGAGGACTGAAGGAAGGTATATGTGTTGTCTATTATGTCTATGAGCAGCAACGAGGGATTGTACTGAGAGTTGGATAACTTGAGAGCTAAAGCTTTGTGTAATCATGAGATATTTCCACTTGTATGATAATACAGATAGCGGGGTTTTTAGCTGAGGATTTCCCCAGAGTATTCTTCTGTGTTCATGTGTGATTGATTTCTTATTCTCTGTTATATGTGTTCTATTTGATCTTTCTTAAAAAACGATTAAGCTTCCGCAAGCTTGTTTGTAGAAATAGATCAAGTATTTTGCTTTAGTATATTGCATTATCAGGTGATCTACAGTGAGAATTTCTACATGGTATTGGAGCCAAGTTTATCAGAGCAAAGTTTATTGAAACAGTGAACAGTATACGAAGAAGAGAATTCGAAGTAAAAAAAAAACAAAAAAACAAACAAACAAACAAACAAATTGGGCCGCGAGTTTGTAGAGCAGATCTGAAAACTTTTGTACAAAATTTTCAGAAACAAATAGCAAATCTAGATTCCTTGTGAAAAGATACCCAAATTCAAAAAAAAAAACGGCTAAATCGGAGTTCGGATGAGGGAGATATCGATAATTTAAAATCAGCGCTTTTTCCAGAAAAAATTTTGACGACAGGAAAGATGAAACAGATTGGTGTGCTAGCCAAGAACCTGTATGCACTTGAGGTACAAGATGCATGCAAATCCATGAGGAGCAAGGTAAATATTAGAGATTTGATGGTTGATAGGGACAGTACATTACCTCTCAACATGCAGCGCCAGAAGAAGTCTCAGACAATTGTGGAGGAGCCACAATTGGTGAAGCAACTTCAGGAGGTTGTGGAGCAGCCACAACTGGAAAAGCTGAGAGGAGACTGAGTGGAGGCATCCACTCATGCAGAGACCTCTAGTAGGGAGAAATTTCGAGCCAAGTGGGCAGAGGGATCACATGCAGCCATACCTCCAGGTGTGAGGTAGGGCGATGTGAAGCGATAGTCTCAAGAAGGCTAAAATAGGGGTAGGATCCTTGATGTACCCAGCCTCTTTGATTAGACCTTGCTACAGGAGCCCCGACAAGGAGTAGTAGGATTGGCTAAGTGGGTAGAGACGGATGCGGATGGACGTGTAGAGAGAGCTACAGTGTAGGAGTCCCAAGACAGCGCAAAGCTAGCAGGCTGTAGCAATGCAATAGGCACAGGAGTGTTGCAATGGTGCAGGATGGCACAGAGAGGTTTGCAATGGTGTGAGAAGCAGGGAGTTGTTGCAGCAGCGCAGAGCTCAGAGAAGGAGCACTTGTCAACAATAGAGGAAGCTTCAGCATTAGAGGGTGTTTCTAGCCCAACAGGGAGGTCAATTGGGAGATTAGTTACTTACTTCTTAGTAACTGAGTTGCAGTGCAACAGTGGGCAGCATGATGCAACATGATGAGAGGAGGTGCAGTGCGGATGTAGTGTTGGGAGATAGGACTAGCAACAGAACGGATGCAGCAAGAGGAATCAATGTGATTGATGCAGTCAGAGATCAAAGTGACAGAGGCTAGAGCAGTCAAATATTGAAGAGCACAGAGGTGCAGAGTTTTCAGTCGACAGAGGCAGCAGCAGTCAAAGACTTTGATGACAGAGGCATCATTCTGATTTAGGTTGGATATTTTTTTTTTTTTGGAGTTGCTGGAGCAACAACACTTGAGAGAAGTGTTGCATGCATAACATTCCAAAGGTTCAGGAATGGGTTCGAGTTGAATGTCTTTCTTATTGAGAGGGAGTGTTGAAAATGGCAACAAGAAATGTTAAAAATAGAAATTCTAAAAATATCATTGCTATAAATATCATTTCAGGATATACTCCAACTCTGTTGGAAATAACAAAAAATATAGAAATGCTAAAAATAGCATTGCTATAAATAGCATTTCGGGATATATTCCAATTTTAATTAGTCCCTGAATTAAAATTGAAAATTAAAATTCGAATTTGGTCTCAGCAGTTGTTTGAAAAATAATTAATTAATTCATCGAGTTAATTAGTTGGAGAAAATCAAACATGAAGTCTATGTGAAGTCATGCAATAGTTATCCTTTGATTGAGGAAGTTCTCCCTTAATTAAGTAGATAAGGATGAGTTGTAATTAGTTAGCTCAATTAACTGAGTTAAGTCCAGTTAAATTAGTTCCAAACATTTGGACGAACTAATTGTGAGTTCAGTTAGTTAATGCATGCATGCATGCAACTAGTGTTATGAAACCAGCTCATAAAAAAATAGAAAAGAAAGATCAACGCCTTAGAATTCAACGTCTTCGAGGGAGCAACCTCCTTTCCATTATAAAAATGAACAAATGACAAGACCTCCTTTCTATATATAGGAGTTTAAGGGGTCATAATATAATCAGAGCTGACATAACAATAATAATGTAAGGGCAC
>APFE031092687.1:0-31342 GCA_000404065.3 Pinus taeda
TTACCTGATTCCCAAGCTTGCTTGACTCAACAGATGTGGAATTCACCTGATTCTCAAGCTCGTTGGGATTAGCCAAGTCAATCCACACAAGAAACCTCTGCCGCCTTTCTTGAATACTACTGGGCGCTCTTTTCCAAATCTTGTACTTGCACCTCGCATATGCATTTTTCCAACCCTTCTCTCATTATCTGCAGTCTGTGATGTTGAATTTGAAGGTGATACCATTTCCTCTAGACTCTCAAAGAACTGCTCGTCCTCCTCATCACCCTAACAATCCATTACTATTTTATGAGATTATTCAGAAATTCGGCTAGACAGCTAAATCATGGATACTTTTTCCTGAAGGAATCTAGATAGGCTTTGAAACCACCAACTTTCCTTATTTTCAATTCTGAAAGAATCCATAGGCGATACCAAATCAGCCTATACACGGTAACAGCCCAACAAAATAGTTACGCAGACCGATTTTAGCAGAACCTTTGTTCCGAAAACCTCTCAGCAGAGCAAAGACATCTTTTCTTCAGAGCTCTTCACCAAATTCGTCAAAGAAAAGAGGCACAAATTCGACAAAGAAGCGAGGCACAAAGTTCCGATAAAACGATTCTTCCAAAACCCGAGTTTGACCGAGACCTCTTCATGGGAAAAACCAGAAAATGAAAAAGACCTCACGCCACCGAAACACCAACTCTCTATAGTAGTCGTAACTCATTTTCTCACCTGAAATCCAACCTCGGGACCCCAAGCTTTGATCTTGCAGCCGAAGCAAATTCAATCTCAGAACCGCATAACGGCCAACTCGTAGCCATTTTTTACCATCTTCAACCCCCGTGTCATTGTCAACAGTGTCATCCGACTCATTGCCAAATTTAGAAGCATAAAAACAAAAAACAGAGATTTTTTGTTTTTGGTGGAACATGATTTCTACCATTCCGTTTGTGATCTCCTGTAACATATGAAGATGCAATCTTCAGAGCCCTGTTTGGAAGAAAAAAAAAACAAATAAACATCTGAATTGAAAACCCCATGAAATTATTGAATTACATTTTTTAATTTCAAATTTTTCTAAATTTTGTTAGATTTATAGGAATGAGAATGGTATCGCCCCAAAACCTCCTGCAGGCATTCTCCACTTCCTTCTCCCTCCTGCAACTTCTGCACGGCGCTAATTCTCGCCGACTACTTTATATCGCACCCGGAAGAGTTTCGATCTTGCAGTCCAGATTTCTGTCCAGATTTCAGTTTCAGAAGGGTTCAGAGGATACAGGATGCCATTGCCAACGCCTATTCGACTATACAAACAGACAGAGAGCTGGGCGCACAGATTTCAAGGAAAGTGAAACGTTTTTAAGGTTTTTTAATATTTTAAAATAATTTTTTATTAAATCAGATGGTTGATTTTTGTTTAATCTGTCAAGAGATCTAATAGCTACGATTAGGACAAAAAAACGTTTGGAGGAGTTCATTTCAGAGAGAAACGCCTTACGGCATAATAAATATTAAATAATAACGTATACAAAGTACCCACACAAACAAGTAAATGAAGTAAATGAAAGGTTTGATAAACAAGAAAAGAAATAACATAGGTTCCTAGGAAATAGACTACATATATATAATAGTTTAATGTCAATTCCCTCTCTATTGTACTGGGGGGCTTCCACATGGCATGTATCTCAGGTGTTGCCTAAATAAGAACCCATATTTGCTAACTTTAATCTTTGAATTCGTTGACTTAACCTTAATTTAATTTTGAGAATAAGATGATAGAATATCTCAAATGATTATTATAGATTCTAGTATATACAGTTCGGATTGGCATTCAATTTGAAATTTAATTTTTTTTAATAATATATACAAGCAATTCTTATGCAAGTTTTAAAATTTACATTAACTTTTGACTTTATAGTGGTTAGCATATTTTCATGTGCTTGAAATTATAGGAAATAATACAAATTCCTTGTTATATTTACACTTGATAAACTGACGATTTATGTATATACTTTTTCTTTAATATACGATTTATGTATATACTTGATTATAAATTAGGAAATAAATATAATAATATAACACACCAATGAACGTGTATTTACACTAACTATTAACTATATTGATATTAAGGAATCCCCTTACCCTTTTTGGTTCCAAACGGCATATTCTTTATATAATTTAATATTTAAAATCGCATTTATACATAAAGGAGCATGTGATGTGAACCTTGATGCTTAAATTGTGTATAGTGCCTAAAGAAAACTTTTACATCCTTGGACCACCTACTAACCATAAGTTGGTGCTTTCATCAAATAGACTAAGACAGCTACAAAGAAGTAACAAGTTAGTTTATTCCACTTTATAGAAAAGGGGAAGGAAAACCAATAAAGTAGACCAGATTACGATCTTGACTTTATTTGTAAGTTTAGATATGTAAAATGATTGTAGTAAGGAAGAAATAAGCATACTTTGACAACTAAGGACAAATTTCACTTTTAAGATTTTTTAAAATTTTAAAGTTATTTGTAATATGAGTAATATGACAATGACAAGATATCCCATACACATGATGTGTGTTCAAGTATAGGTTATGTTATCACAAAACCTTTTCTTGATAGGTTGCTGACCAGGAAGACCTTGAGTAACTGTTTCAAACCAATTTTTGGCTGACGCTTAGCCTCCCCAACGTAAGAGGGCTCTCTCACTAGGTTAAAGATTTTAGTAAAAGATTAGATGGCTAAATCTATGAAACAAGTAAAGGAATATGAATGGTTGAACACAATCAATAAACATCTATTGGGCTTATGGAGTCAGAAAATGTTTAGTATGACAACAACATTAGCTTAACATGGAAGTCAAGGCATCAAGAGTTCAATATATCAGTAACACATAAGAACATGTAGGAAACATAGTGTACAAATGCATGAAGGAAGTTAGAGCATAGCTAATGAGTTCTAAGTAACATACATTCATACCATTGCAAGTGACGAAATGAGGACAACCATAAGACAATCAAGCATTGAACCCTCTTTTGAATCCTGAGTAGTAAAGCCAAACTCTGTATTACATAAAAACATAGTCTTCTACAATGACACAATATGAGTGTTTTTCTCAAAAATTCCCCACCCTTGGTGCATTACATCTCTTGTCATATATAGAGTTTCATTACAAGCTTGGATTCCTTCCTCCATCAAGAGGGGAATTCGAATTTCTCTAAACCTGACACCTACCGATCTTTAAACAAACTATTAATTACAACTGACTGTAAACAAACAGTCCTAGAGACCTAATTTTACTAGGAGTGTAACTCCTTATTTATGCTGGCAACAACCTTAACTATGAAAATAAACCCATTCTTTGACATCTGTCCCTCTTCACCTTTGGCTTAAGTGATGACTTTAAACTTCACGTTGGCCTTTGATTGCTTGTTCTTTGACTGCCCCTGGATACTAGGAAAACTGCACCTGTATTTTCTGTTTGGTTTCCAAAGTGGTTCGTCGAATTCTGCTAACCATATTATCCCCTTTAATAACATGTGATGCCTTGAATTTATCCAAAGGTCCTGCTCATATACTCGTGCTAAGAAAAACCCCTTAGATGTTGCCTGAAGCATGACAATCTGTCTAAACTACGAAATGACTCTTGTTTCGTAGTGCAGAGTTTGGAGTTATTATATGCTTCTCATTCTTTGAATTTTCCTTTGCTTTATATTCAAAACTTCTGAGGTGGCCCTTTTGTGTCTTTTGCAGTAGCATTCTTTCATAATGGTTCCCCTTTTCATTTCAAAATTGGTTCAAAAAAAACAAAACTGGCAGCTTCAGCAATTTCGTAGCACGCTACAAAACTGTTGTGCATTATATGTCATCTTTAGCAGTTTCGTAGCGCGCTACAAAACTGTTGTGTGAATCAAGAACACAGTTTTTTTGTCATTTTTTGGGATTTTTTTATGGCTTCTCCACATGCTAATGAGCCAAACAAACTGACATTGTTTATCCAAAAGGATATTCAATCTTCAAAAAGTAAATTTCACATCAAAATTGTCTCAAAATTTCTTCACTTACTGTTAGGTTCAATTATGTTGGGGTTGTTATTCTGATTCATTTAGTTGAATCTTCAAAGCTTCAATCTGTCTTTTCATCATTCGGATTCTAGTTCTTAATTTTTCATTTTTTGACATATCTTGCTTCTTTTATTGCAGGGACGGTCCAAGTGAAATATTGAGCATGAATTCCCACTACTTCATATATTGAAACTTTACCATCTTCCCAACTGTCTTTTACTCTTTTGAAATTTTCTTTTTCAACTACATGTTTCCTTTGCCCTTTCCTTGAGTTGGGCAATCTCAAGATTGGCAGACACCAATTTCTTTTTGACCTCCTCAAAGCTGCATTCTTCCTCATGAATGATAATTGTCTTGCCTCTGTCATCTTTGTGCACTAGTGATGATTGTGCTGATGGAACCATAGGCTCTTCAAGGAATTCTGCTACCTCCCCTGTCTCACTTGCTCCTGGCTCTACCTCTTGTAACCTTCTTAAATGTCTAGTCACAGGTCTTATTGGCTTGAACACAAACTCTAAGACTTGGTCATCAAATTGAAGCTTTTTAGAATATTTAACTCTTTTTGTTTTGTTCTTACCTACTTCAAGTAGATCTGCTTGGACCAAAGGAGCCTCTTCTATGTCGATAGCCTGGAGGAGATCATTCAAATTTCCCTTTAAAGCTAGGCTTTCATCAGCAATCACAGTCTTCCCATTTTCCTTGGCTAATTGACTTCTTGTTACTCTTGTTTGGAGAGTTTTATCAACACACTGCTCTTGTACCACCTCATTGATCTAAACCTTCTTCTTCTGTGACTATTGAGGAGTGCCTTGAACTACTAGTGTTGTCATAGGCTCCTTCACCTGCTTTCTGGCTTTCAATTTCACAAATCTACTTAATCTTGAGAGCAAAGGATGGACCTGTTTCGAACCCAGATCTAGGTTCATCATTAGGGCCGCGATGAAGGGAAAGATTAACTTACAACCCAAATCTAGATTCATCATCAAGACCAGAATGAGGGGAAAGATTAACGAATAGAAATATATAAATATGAGAAATAAAACGGTAAATTTCCAACGGTTAAAAAAACATGTAAACCTAAATATGAATCACAAAAACATAAAATCTAACAAAATATTGTTACTTTTAAAAATGACATGTACAAATGTTATCTTATATTGTTAATTGGCTACATCTATTTGATAATTATCATATGTATTTATTGAAAATAAAATATAGATTTGATGACATTCTAGTTTATCAATTAAATATTTAATGTTTGAATATATATATATATAATAATATTAAAAAGAGCCAATCATTTATAAAATTAGTAAAAAAATATTTGTTTATGTAATTTAGAAGTTTCCAAAGTTTATTGAACTATTATAAAAAAAAATTCTTAATGCACAGTATACCTTATACCAATAATGTAACTTTTTTGAAAATGATTCAAGAGATCATTATAAGATGTTTTAAGAACATTTCAAAAAATATAAAATAATTAAAAACAATTCAATATTTTAAATAAAAATTAAAACTATTCTAACATTTTAAAGGATAATAATATATGGACTACGCATTTTGAAGAAATGCATAACCATTATATAATAAGTTTTTTCAAAAGAAAAAGCGTCAATAGATTATATTAAGACAATATAAAAAGCCTGTTAAAATATAAAAGGGAGCAGAAATTTGGAATGGAGTTGTCTATAATGCGACTTTTTGGAGATTCCGGTGACGGAATCCGGCGGAAGAAATGAGGTTAAATCTTGATTTTTAGCAGTTAAAATGGTTTTTTTTAACTGCATATTTGGATTCAGCGCCCTGAAAAAACCCTGGGAGCCATTGATTGTGCAGAAACTAGCTATCAAACATGGGATTCCAATGAATTGCTGCCGGATTTTAACCTGAAAAATCAGCAAAAGGTTTCAAAAGTCGCGTTATAGCACTATACATTTGAATCTCATATTCAATAGAGAAATAAATCTATCTTTTAAATCAAATAAATAAAAAAAATTATTTTATAACTTTTAAATTTTTAATATAATTTAAATTATTATTAATATAAAAAAATATTTTAAAAATTTTAAAATTTATTATTAATATAAATTATTATAGATATCTTAATTAATAACAAATAACTTATTTTTCAAAAAAATAACAAATAAATTTAATTTATTTTATTTCAAATTTCTAGGCTTTTTTTTTTTACGCTGAATAAAATTAAACACAATGGTCGACTCAATAATCAAAAGCGATGGCAAAACAGGGATGGAATTTCACAATTTGATTTGATCGTCAGATAAATTTGCAAAATTGTCAGATTTTTTTTGTAGACCTTAATGACCTTATAGTATTGCATATATTCATAACTTCAATTTATTATTTGTTATTTGGTTTAGTTTCTATTATTATCTTTTCTTCATTATTTATTATTTATTGTTTTATTTATTTATATATTCTTATTCTTATTCTTATTATTATGATTATTACCTGTATTACATACTCCGCCTCTTCAAGGAACTTCATCCTGATTTTAAGTTTAATAATTTAAATTTTCATTATTTATTTATTACTTTACGTTTGCCCTACACCCTCTGTTGAACTAGTATACCAACATGCATCGAAAGTAAGGAAGTGTCACAGGGTTTGTGGCAGTGCGAAGGGAGCTGCACTACCCAGGGAGAAATTGCGCAGGTCGGCCGGAAAGTGACCATTAAAGTCACTGTTCATGATTTGATGGTTGGAATGCAGCCAAATGGACTGGGCAGCAGGCATTTAAGATGAAATTTATGGCTCAAATCCTTGAAAGTCTGTTGCCAATCCGGCATTAATGAACTGAATTTGGGGGGAATGGTCGGATTTGAATTCAAAATGCCCTATAAATTACAAGTGGATGTCCAACGAAAAACAGTTGGCATTTTGAGAATTGAGTTTTTGTGCTCTCAGGCACCCATGAACCGAGAATTCTTCGAGGCTTACAAAGAGACTCCCGCATTTGCAAACTTTGCAGAGACATCGCAATCACTATTAGAAAGTGTTATGTCGGCACCCATAGAAATTATAAATACCGAAGAAGTAGTAGAGGAATCGGCACAGGAAAAGGAAATAGAGGCAGAAGTAGCTACTCCAGAGGTCACCAAGGTGCTCGTTGAAGTCCCTAAATCACCAAGTTAGTTTATTCCACTTTAGAGAAAAGGGGAAGGAAAACCAATAAAGTAGACCAGATTACGATCTTGACTTTATTTGTAAGTTTAGATATGTAAAATGATTGTAGTAAGGAAGAAATAAGCATACTTTGACAACTAAGGACAAATTTCACTTTTAAGATTTTTTAAAATTTTAAAGTTATTTGCAATATGAGTAATATGACAATGACAAGATATCCCATACACATGATGTGTGTTCAAGTATAGGTTATGTTATCACAAAACCTTTTCTTGATAGGTTGCTGACCAGGAAGACCTTGAGTAACTGTTTCAAACCAACTTTTGGCTGACGCTTAGCCTCCCCAACGTAAGAGGGCTCTCTCACTAGGTTAAAGATTTTAGTAAAAGATTAGATGGCTAAATCTATGAAACAAGTAAAGGAATATGAATGGTTGAACACAATCAATAAACATCTATTGGGCTTATGGAGTCAGAAAATGTTTAGTATGACAACAACATTAGCTTAACATGGAAGTCAAGGCATCAAGAGTTCAATATATCAGTAACACATAAGAACATGTAGGAAACATAGTGTACAAATGCATGAAGGAAGTTAGAGCATAGCTAATGAGTTCTAAGTAACATACATTCATACCATTGCAAGTGAGGAAATGAGGACAACCATAAGACAATCAAGCATTGAACCCTCTTTTGAATCCTGAGTAGTAAAGCCAAACTCTGTATTACATAAAAACATAGTCTTCTACAATGACACAATATGAGTGTTTTTCTCAAAAATTCCCCACCCTTGGTGCATTACATCTCTTGTCATATATAGAGTTTCATTACAAGATTGGATTCCTTCCTCCATCAAGAGGGGAATTCGAATTTCTCTAAACCTGACACCTACCGATCTTTAAACAAACTATTAATTACAACTGACTGTAAACAAACAGTCCTAGAGACCTAATTTTACTAGGAGTGTAACTCCTTATTTATGCTGGCAACAACCTTAACTATGAAAATAAACCCATTCTTTGACATCTGTCCCTCTTCACCTTTGGCTTAAGTGATGACTTTAAACTTCACGTTGGCCTTTGATTGCTTGTTCTTTGACTGCCCCTGGATACTAGGAAAACTGCACCTGTATTTTCTGTTTGGTTTCCAAAGTGGTTCGTCGAATTCTGCTAACCATATTATCCCCTTTAATAACATGTGATGCCTTGAATTTATCCAAAGGTCCTGCTCATATACTCGTGCTAAGAAAAACCCCTTAGATGTTGCCTGAAGCATGACAATCTGTCTAAACTACGAAATGACTCTTGTTTCGTAGTGCAGAGTTTGGAGTTATTATATGCTTCTCATTCTTTGAATTTTCCTTTGCTTTATATTCAAAACTTCTGAGGTGGCCCTTTTGTGTCTTTTGCAGTAGCATTCTTTCATAATGGTTCCCCTTTTCATTTCAAAATTGGTTCAAAAAAAACAAAACTGGCAGCTTCAGCAATTTCGTAGCACGCTACAAAACTGTTGTGCATTATATGTCATCTTTAGCAGTTTCGTAGCGCGCTACAAAACTGTTGTGTGAATCAAGAACACAGTTTTTTTGTCATTTTTTGGGATTTTTTTATGGCTTCTCCACATGCTAATGAGCCAAACAAACTGACATTGTTTATCCAAAAGGATATTCAATCTTCAAAAAGTAAATTTCACATCAAAATTGTCTCAAAATTTCTTCACTTACTGTTAGGTTCAATTATGTTGGGGTTGTTATTCTGATTCATTTAGTTGAATCTTCAAAGCTTCAATCTGTCTTTTCATCATTCGGATTCTAGTTCTTAATTTTTCATTTTTTGACATATCTTGCTTCTTTTATTGCAGGGACGGTCCAAGTGAAATATTGAGCATGAATGCCCACTACTTCATATATTGAAACTTTACCATCTTCCCAACTGTCTTTTACTCTTTTGAAATTTTCTTTTTCAACTACATGTTTCCTTTGCCCTTTCCTTGAGTTGGGCAATCTCAAGATTGGCAGACACCAATTTCTTTTTGACCTCCTCAAAGCTGCATTCTTCCTCATGAATGATAATTGTCTTGCCTCTGTCATCTTTGTGCACTAGTGATGATTGTGCTGATGGAACCATAGGCTCTTCAAGGAATTCTGCTACCTCCCCTGTCTCACTTGCTCCTGGCTCTACCTCTTGTAACCTTCTTAAATGTCTAGTCACAGGTCTTATTGGCTTGAACGCAAACTCTAAGACTTGGTCATCAAATTGAAGATTTTTAGAATATTTAACTCTTTTTGTTTTGTTCTTACCTACTTCAAGTAGATCTGCTTGGACCAAAGGAGCCTCTTCTATGTCGATAGCCTGGAGGAGATCATTCAAATTTCCCTTTAAAGCTAAGCTTTCATCAGCAATCATAGTCTTCCCATTTTCCTTGGCTAATTGACTTCTTGTTACTCTTGTTTGGAGAGTTTTATCAACACACTGCTTTTGTACCACCTCATTGATCTAAACCTTCTTCTTCTGTGACTATTGAGGAGTGCCTTGAACTACTAGTGTTGTCATAGGCTCCTTCACCTGCTTTCTGGCTTTCAATTTCACAAATCTACTTAATCTTGTTTCCTCCTTATGACTTATTGCTGGTGAAGAAATCTCCTTAGCCTTAGGACTAAGTCCTATTTCAATTTTAAAGCCTGTCATAAACAAGAAAGCAGACCATTCTCTTCCAATCTTCTGAAGCTCATGTAAAACAATCAACTTGATCAACCCATGATGGAATAAGGAGGTCCTACAAGCTTCTTTCTCCAATTAAACCTTATGAGACATTTTTCCTAAGCTACAAAATAGATAAAAAGGTAAATCAAGAGATATATTTTTCCAGTGTAATGTAAGAGGAGCTTAAAATGGTAAGAGTACACCTTATGGTATCTTCCCTCATAGGTAATATATCTTTGGATGCATGTCAGCAATTTGGCATATGAATCTTTTACATAGCTTCTGGGCAGTGATTTGGTTAAGTCTGAGCCTATGAATTCTGGCTTCAAAAATTCTTGGCAGGGTGTCGTTTCAAATTTAAAATTCTTGAACCATCTTTCCTGGCCTTTGGGTATCTTCGTGACTGTAGATATAACCTTAGGAGAAATTGGTATTTCTAGCACTCTGACTCTTAAATTCAAACTGGTGAAATTGAAGGCAAAGTCTTTGGTTACTTGAACGTGACCACCCTGAAGTTTTTCGTAGAATCTCCAACAGCCCACCTGTTTGAATGCATGTTCAACCTATATGTTTCTCATGAGCACATCTAAACCTTCAGGCTCATCTCTAAGACACTAACCTGATCTATGATTTTTCCTTTCCTCAGACATGTCTATGAAACCCCTTCAAGAAAACTTGAAGATAAACCTGCCCTGTGTTGATTTGAACACTGCCTCACTTGAATCTGAAATGGAGAACTGCCTCGCTTGAGCTTTCAAAAAGTTTTGGTGAATGTCGTCCCTAAGCTTGCCAATTGTATTTTTATGCATGAAAGGAACACAGGAAAGACCAAGACTAACTCACCTCACTTTAATTTTTTGGAAATTTGAAAGAGTGCAAACAAGACCCCTAATGAATCTAATGATGAGAATGAATGGCTGCATGTGATAAGCAAGGTTCATGGACTGACACATGGTGATGAAACATTAATGGATTTTGATGGATTAGACAACTAGACAAGATCTGGCACGAATCACTGATTTCGTAGCGCAGCTAGTGCAAATTTTAGGTTTTGCGCTACGAAATCTCCTAATTACGAATCCCTATTTTCATAGCGCACATAGTGTATTTTTATGAGTTTGCGCTACGAAAACTCCCAGTTGATTTTGTAGCGCATGTCAGCTTTAAAAAAGTCTTGACACATGACACCTATGAACCAATGTGGGACTAATGATAGTTAAAACAAGGTTGTTGACCTCATTTGGCAATGGGAACAAGACTACTCTATGTTTTAGACTCCTTAAACAAAAACAATTGAAATGACTTGACCAAGACTAGCTTACAACTTTGGAACCATACAAGTTGTCCAAATTTTTTTATAGTGATAACAAGTTAGCTGGTTAGTAAGCCCCCCTTGGTAGAATTATGCTCTTGGCATGCAATATTCTAATGTAGGCATATGAGTTAAGGTAGACATGCATGGTAGGGACCTTATGCATCACATTGGGTTGGTTAAATTAACTCACAGAAGGAGTTTTATCCAAGCATTCTAATTATGTATTTCCATTATGTGAATGCACATGGAAGGGAAAGGAGAAAGATGCATCAATTATGGATGGAAAGATTATGGATTTTTCAACGACATTAATAAAGATTAGAATTAGTAAAGTTGGATCAATGAATTGATGAATCTCACTTCTTTGAAATTTACAGTTAAGAATACTTTTGGGTAGGCCATTTATCTATCTTAATATATGGATGCAACTATAAAACCTATAGCCCATAAAGAAGTTGTTTCATTATTATCTAGCAATTAATAAAGATGGGTCATGATGAAAAAGGATTGATGGTGGCTCATGATTTCCATTGTAGTTGAATAAATAGATTGTTAAATGTAAAAGTTTGACTTACTATCATTTACATTCACCTCGACCATATATATCAATCAATTCAATAAAGGAACCATTACCTTCACAATTTATGGATGTTCCCATTTGATTTAGAAAAAAAATGATTTTTTTATGAAACTTATTATGTCATATAAAAGTACTTACTTTGTTTATGGCTTTAATGTTAATGAGATTGTTTGCTATGGATCCATGATTGATGAATCTAGAACACATTGAGAGTTTAGTTTTCATTTCCATTGTTTAGTGAGAGGAGACATGCATCTTAGGAACAACCATATATAATCATAGTAGTCTTATACAAATTTCTTTCAACTATGCATGAACTTGTACCTGTGGCAATGTTGCTACCATGTTTGATGAATGTTATTATGTCAATAACTTCATTTCCCACTTTGTTTGAAATATTAAATAGAAATAGGGGCATGGGTGCTTCTATTACCTAAATGGGCTCCTCTAGGTTTTCATTATAGCAATAATAAGTTCCTCATATCAACATGTTGATTAATTGTGTAGTTAATACTTTAAATTATCCTTTGAAGGTGGTTCTTGTTCCTCAAGATGTTCCTAGCTGAGGAAATTTGCCAAGGAATCCGTTGGAGGTTGTAGGAAGGTATGGTTGAGGATTTATTACTTTTATATATTATTATGTGTAGTAGTTATTGACTCAAAATTGTAAATCAAAATTCACAAAGATGTCTAACAAAAGTTGTTAGAATCTAGCATTAATATATTAAATATTGAAATAAAAATGTTAAACTAAAATAAATTATCTAAACATAATCACCTAAACATATTTATAATATGAAAAATACAATAAAGAACTAACCTAATTCAATATATTACATTTTTATCACTCCATGCTAATTCCCAACATGTAAATTAGAGAGAAAATTTATTGTCCTCCAATGGTTTCTGAAGCGGCTTGATTTTTTTATGGCATGATGGTAACAATGTTTGTGCTCCTGTGATACAAATGTATGTAAGAACAAAATGAAATATATATTTAAACATAAACATAGAGCTACAACAAAAACTGAACTTCAATTCATTAATAACAAATACTGAAAATTGTTTACATGCAGAATGGAAATAAACCATCTAAGGCGATGGTAATTGTCTCTGAGAAGAGATGTGATGGCTACATGCCTTCTAAACTATGTTACAATGAGGCTCAAAGGCCTTTTTATTATTTAGAAACAAGGGAAAACCCTAAACATCCAAAAACCTAACCCTAGGAGATGAAGTGCCAAAAGTTTGCGGGCCTCGTTGGGGTAAGTTGGATTGCCAACTTCCTAGGGTCGTAACTTTAGCATATGATCTTCATTTGCCTATCATAATACCTCGTTTCAAATATTTCCTCAAGGAGAAAAAAATAATACGTGAAATAAATTTTGGCACTTTTATGGTCTCCATGTTTTCCTAGAAAATATCTTTTTGGACCTCAAAACAACTTCAGAAGTTTAGGACCTGAAAAAGTGCCAAAAATAGTAGTTGTGCTAGAAATTATAAACTTAAAGGAAATAGTGTTGGGGGTCCAAGTGGAATAGGTGGGTGGCCACAAATATTCACCTAGGTCAGGCCTTCCCACTTAGGAAGCAATGGTCCCCATTGTGTTGAGTGTCTCCATGAGATGGAGAAACTTATGTTAAACTTGGTCCCTAGTGAGCTACTTGGGAAGGGAATTGGTCGGCCTTGACAACCTGATACAGTTGGACCCTCTATTGGTGACTTTTCTTAAATTATTTTTCCATGACACGAACAGTTGTGGAATGTTCCATGTGGTGAGCCCAGGTATTGCACCAAGAGTGTTGCAAATCCCAAGGGATCCTCAACTCTATATATCAACCTGGGGTTCATACAAACTTCGAGGTGATAGTGTTATATGTTAGTAGATGGGATTCTACTCATGCCACCCTCAACTAGGACATTTGATCAATATTTCTCCAAGACCATTCTTCTTACTGAATTGGAAGGAAAACTAACTAATGAAGGCGCAATTTAGAAGCTACCTCTAATGATAAAAAGGAAAATGATTTTTAAACTTCAACCTATAAATGTTATAGAATCAATTCATGAAAAGATAACAACTACACTACTTGCAGAAAGGGAACTACATTATCTTTCAATTAACCATCTAGCTACCAAATCTACTTGCAGACAGGAATCTAACCTACCAAATCATAACTCAAGATTCCATGCATCATCTATCTAGCTCGCACTTGCATATAAATCAATGTTCTATTTGTGCCAAATCTATGATAAAGAAACTAATGCTACTCTATTTTGCAGTGAAGGAAAAGGATGGTTTGGAGTGGCATAGGTGTTTCCCTTGATCATGCAGTCATATTTGGGTGTCAACCTACTTCTAAACTATGTCCAGAATGCAGCAAAGCTCAAAACAAGTGAGAAACATGCCACTACAGGTGCCCTGTATTGTTGGCTTAGGTTGGGTTGACCCAGAATCAAAGTTTATTGCGCACCAACAAAACCCTCAACCATTGGCCCTCTCATAAATTACCTACAAGAAGATCGCAGTCTCACCCAAAGCAATTATGGGAGGTTGCAGCACCAGGTTTCTACAGCCAGAGGGATGTTGCGATGTGGCAATTTTGTAGTTTCTTTATGCTTTAACACCTACTTACTATTTCACATTCATAGAATACTTTGCACTTATACTTTACTTCACAGAATTACATTTATCATTTAAACATATCATAAACATTCATAATCTTTACAGTACTAAATTTAAGTGCAGATAATAAGCAAAACACATGAAGACATAGATTTTACCAAGGTTCATCCCAATGTGGGGCTACATCCATAAGAATTATTGCTTATAATATACAATTTGGTACAACAAATAGTTCTTCCCTACGCACACAGCTGAAGAGCGTCTGCACGCTAAGTTGCAGATGATTTGCGCACTCAACTGCAGACCCAGGCCTCCGCACACTCAGCTGCAGATCCTTTCCCCTTTCTTTGAAGTACATATAAACATAATACAACCGTAAACATATATTCAGATCAATACTCAAATGCCTTCCTTATTTATTATTCATCCCTATATATATTATTACATGAGGGATTGCATCACTACATTACCATGGACCTGATACCATGGTTTCCAAAATATAAGGGACTATGGTCCAAAACCATCAACTTTTACAATATTATATTCCTTTTACAAAAAGGGAGGGGCTTCGCCGCGAAGCCTCCATGTTTCGCAGTGAGTTTGTTTTGCAACCCTTGTGTGCTTCGTTGCTCTGCTGCAGAACCACTTCGTACTTTTTATTTCGCACTTTATCCCCAAAATTCGGCTTCCTTACCCAAAATCTGGCCAAGTTTGGCTACGCCCAATAAGCCCCCAAGACTCACCTATGACTCACCCTGATTCACTTAGTTTTTGTGCCTCTAATATTTTTTGCAATGTTGTTATAGGCCTGGTTGAACTAATGGAGCACTTATGTCATTTGTTTATCCTTGTTGCATGATTCCTCCAACAATTCTTCTGCTACATTCTCTATAGCCTTCTGTAGCAATGTTTCCTCCTTCTGTCGAAGCTCCTGGAGCTTCTCATCTACTATTTGCAAGAGTTGAAGGTCCTCATCCTGCCAAGGTTGAGTTCTTTCTATCAATGTCTGATATTCCCTCTTCGATCCTCTTCTGCAGCATCTTCGCTTCATTGATCTTTGCGAGCTTTTATGATATAGGCAATGTCTTCGCAGCTGCTCAAATTTCCTCTAACTATTGTTGCTTTTGTTGCATCTCCTCCTACATTTTATGAATATTTTGATCTTCCTACAGTGAAGCCCAAAATTACATACTCTCGTCCAGTAGTTTGTTGTAGTCTACCAATGCTGCGGAGATGCTAACCATGACTAACTTTGGGTCATCCTCTCTCTGGTCTCTTACATCCTGCAACATAGCTAGCTATAACTACAATTGTAGCTCACTGATTTTGACTTCGTATTCAAATTGTACCGCATAAACTTTGTCTTTATTCTCCTTGATTGCAAGGTTGAGCTTTGTGACCTTTTCTTCTGTTAATTCCTCTTCAAGGACCTCCATGTATGGAATTCCCTTGCATGTTGTTTTTACTGCATCTTTCAACTATTGATATTCTTTTTCTATCTGATCTCTCTCTTGTATTGTCTGGTCAAGCTTCTTTGGCGGTGCAACCCACTCCTTTTCCACCTGTATGTTGAGTTGTGATGTGCGCTCTTCCCTTAGCTTTAATTCCTCTGTAATCTCTTCATGCAAATTATGTAATCTTGGCAATGACATTGTTGCGATGTTCATGTTTATATGTGTCCACTCCTTGGCCTATTGTTTAATTTCTGCTAAATGAAATCGTAGAGCCCCTGCAAATATTTGTGTCAGCCTCAATACAAGGGTAGGCACGATCGGCCTTCCTTCTGTAATCCTTTCCTATATTTGTGTAGGTTTTCTAATTGATAATTCCAAAAGCTTCAACTCCATGATCCTCTCCTTCACACCTGCTATAAGCGCGTCGTAGCGATTTTCCACCCTGTTCCAAGATTTCGATGTGATCTCCTGAACCTTATCTCCAATTTGGTCCAAGTCACCCTCAGTGAGAACCATTGGTGTGACATCCTTTGACTTATCTGCCTTATGCTTCTTTCTGGTTCTTCCATTTCTCTGCGGCATATTTCTTTGTTTTTTCCTTCTCTGTATGCTTCGTCGTTTCCTCGCCTCCTTGAGGTTCTTCCTCATGTTCTTCGTCATGGTGTTATTCTTCCTCTTCCTCTTCCTTTGCTTCCTTCTCCTTGTCTTTTCCACTACCTTCACCATGGTGTGAAGTTTCCAAATCTTCTTCTTTTTTTGCTTTGTCTCCTGCCTCCTCCAGTAGATTCATCCAATTTGCGGGCCATGTCTGCACTACTTCTAGTATATCATCCTCTTTGACCATATATGGTAATGCATGTCATTTCTTCTTCATGTCTATGTGCGCCTGTATGTACAATCTATGAAAATATTCCTTGAACCTCACCACATTGTTGTACTATTTGTGCAAACTGGGTGAGAGGCACAGATACTAGTTTACGAGCATGTGTAGATCCATCTGGTATAGCATAAAAAAAATCATGTTTTCTTGTGCGCACGATGGTTGAGTGGTATGCCATAGTGAAGCATACCTCGCAGCCTCACATACATCTTCTTCTATCGGGGGAAACTGTGTATCCTCAGGTTCCTTCCATGTCAACATAGCAATGATCAATAGTAACTAGGCATAATGGAAAGATGTACTTTTCTTCTAGACCTCTTGGCAATCATCTAGGAATTCCTTGCATAAATATGTAGCCCAGTTATACTGGACTCCATTTGCATACTGTGCAGCTAAAGCCACCACCAGCTCAGGGACTTCATTTACGCAGCACTCCCTTATAATCTTTCCATCTAGAATATGTGTCGCAAAGCGGACTGCTTAGTCATTGATAGAGTTTATTTCATAGCCCTTGTTTGCTTTTACCAACCCATACTTCGACTTCATGCTTTCTGCCAAGACACGGTCCTGGTCCTTCCCCACAAACTCCTTTGTGGGGTTGCCTCCTTGATACAGTAATAAAATGATCCTACAGATAAACATTTGGTCTATGTGGATCTTTTCTCCCATCCACAGCTTTCCATCATGTACTAACACCAACAATTATTGAACACACGTTATGTTTGATGAACTTCTTTCGAAGTGCCACACATTTAACATGATGAGAAGCCCTGAATGCACCAACCCATTTGCCCAACGTTGTGGTTCTAATATTTTCACTCCGCTATATGGGTAGTGAACCTGCTATAAGTACCAACCTGACATGAACTACAAGTACTTCGTTCGGTCATTAAAATCATTATCTGTGAATTTTGGCTGCAGGGTTTTTCCTAAAATCTCTCCTTCAAATGGGACATCCTCTGGAAATAGAGGTGTGATCGTCCCATACTTCGCATCTTTGGCATCCTTTATAGCCTTAACATTTGGCTTCCTTGACGGGATATATGAGGATAGAGGTGAGATGAACATTGAACCACCTTCCTCCACCTAAATTTCCTCCACTTCTTCTTCAATGTTGACCTATTGAGGTTTCTTCTGAGGCGTCATAATTTGGCAAGCTTCTTGTTGTTCTTTTTCTTAGTTCTTACTTCCTTGGGTTTCTTCTTCCTCGGCAATGTCTGCAGCTTTTATGGCGGCGGTGTTTCTATTGTGGGTGTTACTGCTATAGGTGGTGTGATTAGTGATGTTGTGGGTGTATCAATTGTTTCTACAGCAGTTGCTTCCATGACTCCTTTTATACCTTTCTCGTTAGATATTCACACAAATTCTTCAGTCGACAGGATATTCATGCAATAAATTTTTGCAACTACTTTGAAATATTACTCTCTCAAACTCTTGATTCAGCAAAGTTCTTAATATGAGTGGAAGTTGGTTATTTGTAATAATTCCAACCTTTGAATCTCATCATTAGATTTGATTTTGTCTTGATTCTATTCAGATTTCGTCATTAAATGTGTATCTATTGTTAAATTATGTCAATTGTCATCTTAAATGAAACCTGATGCCTGTCTTTTCCCTTTTAATAGTCATATTTCTACTTTTCTGGTGAACTTCGACACTTCCCTACTGTGGTGCACCTTTGTCTTACGTCGTGGCTTCCTATGAACTTTAACATATTCCTGATTGTAGTGAAGTACTTCCTTTGTCGAAGCTTTCTCTGCAGCGCAGTTTATAGTCTAGTGTCCACTTTCAATTGCATATGACACTAAGACTTTCTTGCTTTCTTCTTTAGGGCGAAGTTGTAGGGACAGGGTTGTCCCTGTACAACTTCAATCTACTACCATTTAATTTTCCCTTAATTAATTCTCCATTTAAATTTTCTAACTACACTATGCCTCCATCAGTGGTATACTTAATAACATATGGACCTAACCAATGTACTTTGAATTTCCCTAGGAATTTCACAAACTTACTATCATAAAGGAGAACAAGGTCTCCTACCTGAAACTTATTTTTCTTGATGTGCCTGTCATGCCAAGCATTTTCTCTTGCTTTCTACACTTGTTGATGAAATCCTACTATAAACTTGTCTTCTTCCAGAGACAATAACTATGACGTTATTTCTTCCATTATGTCGAGGACTGCCATATTTATAAAAGTTGCAATTCTTACGCTAAGGACAATGTATTCCATGGGCATCACAACTTCTTCCCCATAAACCAACCTAAAGGGTGTCTGACCTGTCAAATTTTTTCCTGTAGTCCTATAAGCCCATAATATTGTTGGAATTCTAAGATCCCAGCCATACCTATTCACATCACATACCTTGGTCAGTGTGTTTTCCAAAATTGTATTGAATGCTTCCACGGTTCTATTTGCATGAGGATGATAAAGAGTTCTCTTTTGGTGGTAAACTTGAAATTCCTTAATTAATGATCTAATGGTCTTATTTAAGAAATGTTACACTTGGTCACTCATCAATATCTTTGGACACCCAAATCTGGACAGTATGTATTCAATGATGAACTTCACAGCAGTTTCTATGTTGTAATCCTTCATTGGCTATGCTTCAACCCACCTTGTTAAATAATCAGTTGCAGTGATTATATACCTTGCACTAGTCCTTTTCCTTGGTGGATTGATAGGTCTGACATAATCAATAGTCGACTTGTCAAAATGTTAGGTCCCTATAATACTAGTGATTCCCCTATTACTATTGTCATTTTAGCCCCTTATTGTTATTGTTGTGCCCGTATTGTCCCCCCGCGTTTTTATTATTGTGCCCCATAGAAACCCACTATTGTCATTGTTTGTTCCCTTATACTATTATTGCTATGTTGGCTTCGATTATACATATATATATACATAATACATATATATATATATATATACATATATATATATATATATACTATATATATATATATATATATATATTATATATATATATATATATATATATATATATAAAGGAGGTTTTGGTCATTTGAATCATTCAATAATTGTTCATTTTTGTAATGTAAAGGAGGTTTCCCCCTCAAAGAGGCTACATTTTAAGTCGTTGATCTATATATTTCTTCTATTTTGTGAGCTGCTTGCATAGAAATTGTTGTAAGAGCTTTGGATTTTAGGGTTTCGCTGCTTCAAACAAGTCATCGTGGAATTTTCGCTATAATTGTTTTTCTATGAGGTTTTAGACGCTTAAAAAAAACCAATTTGACCCTAAATCGTGATGACCCTCGGATCTGAATTTCAGACCTTCTCTTGCTATATTTTTGGAGATATGATCCAAGAAAGTTAGGGTTTTTCAGGATCCCGAATTACATCCCAAATAGGGGACAGTGGGAACATCATCATAACTTTCTCTCTGAGTATCAGATTGATATTTTGTCACAAGTTACAAAAAGAGAGCGGACTATATTTTTCTGTGTATGATTTTTAGATCCGAAGGTTGAAACAATAACACGTGGCACTTCATACAAGTTCACCCTACTAAAAAAAGTGTATAATCAAGTCATCTTGGGAGATTCATCATAACTCTTTCTTGGAGAATCCAATTTCGATCAGACCGGTGTTGTTGGAAAGAGGACTCATAGGGCTACCATAATTCACAACTTTAGACCTTGGAGATCCAAAATTTCAGAGATACATCAGATTCAATATCAAGCTCCTACAAATAATAATAATAAAAGGTGTGTAGTCTTTTTAAAAATTTGCATAAGTTTTGTTAATTAGTTTGAAGTGATTAGAAGGGAAGAGTGAAGAAAATTATCATTAGTTGATGCCCCGAAGAAAGAAAATGGAAACACCTAGTAAGCAACCTGAAAGCTCTACTATGACACATGAAGAAGAGGAATAAATGCAACATGATATATCAAAATTACAAGACCAAGTGCAACAAATTTCTCTCTCACAAAAAGTAACAGAAGCTAAGATGGATAGTTTGAAGAATGGCATCAATGGTATGAAATACAACATTGAAGGTTGGAAGAAACACATGGAAGGGTGGAAGGAAGGTTTGATAAAATTTCTGCAAGAAAGGCTTCCTAATGGCGAAAAGGTAGTACAGCAAACTCATAATGAGAACAAAAGAAATGTTAATCATAATTCGAAGAATGACAACAATGAAGATTTGAAGAAATATATGGAAGGTTTGAAGGAGGGTTTGACAAAGTTGCTACAAGAAAGGATTCCTAATGATGAGAACAAAAGAAATTTTAATCATGATTTCATAGACTCTAACATTGGAATAAAGACCCACCACTTTCCAAAGATCGATATGAGGAAGTTTGATGGCAATGATCTCATAACATGCATACTACAGATGGAACAATATTTTAATCTTCGTAATGTGAAAAACACATAAAAGGTATGCATTGCACCTTTATATTTGGAACCCATTCAATTTGTATGGCATCGATGAATTTTCTCTCATAAACAAATTGTCACTTGGTCAATTTTTACGGACAAAATGATAGCACATTATGAGGATACAAAGAGAAACACCTTCTTTAGCCAATTGATAGATCTCAAAAAAAAGGGTTCAATGGTGGAGCACATTGAGGACTTCCAAAAAATAAATATAAGGGTAAATGATATTCCAGAGGAGCATAGGATTGATGTTTTCATAGGTACTTTAAAGTATGGCATCCAACATGAGGCTTGCCTTTGGAAACCTGATTCATTGGAGAAGGCGTTCAGGTTAGCAAGAAAAATTGAAAGGAAAATTATGGAAATAATGAAGCCTACCACTCACAATTATAAATATGGAAGCGTTGTTGGCCCTAGCCTTCCACAACCGACAAGGTTGACACCACAAAAATTGGAAGAAAAAATAGTAAAGGGACTTTGTTACAGTTGTGATATAAAATACACTAAAGGTCATAAGTGTGCTGAGAAGAAATTATTTTACAAAGATTGTGAAGAGGAGGAAGAAAAGGAACAAGAAATGTCAAAATAAGAGGATGTACATCAAGAATCAACCCTAGAGAAAGAAGAAATGAATCCAACCATAGCTTGTAATGCATTGGCAGGAATTGCTACTCCTCAAACTCTCAAGGTGGAAAGACATATCAAGAAGAAAAAGGTAATAGTGTTGATTGATTCGGGTAATACCCATAATTTTATTCATTGTAAGATAGCCAAGGAATTGAATTGCTTCCTATATCCAGCACTAGAGTGTCAAGTGATGGTTGCAAATGGAGGAACCATAAATTTCTCTAGAAAGTGACATAATATCAAGTTATCCATGGGATAATATGTATTGAATATTCCTATGCTTTCTATTCCAATGGGTGGTGCTGATGTTGTACTCGAAGTCCAATGGCTACAATCTTTGGGTACGATAGCTTTGAATTTTCAAGAACTTTTCATGAAAAATTGTTGGGAAGGAAAGGAAGTTGAATTAAGGGGTATCGCAGGGAAACTGGGAAAGATAATCAGCACTAATGGCATAAAAAATCTTCTAAAGAAAGAAAAACAAGTTGTAATTGCACAATTATGTTCACTAGATGTTCCCACATTGAAATCATATTTTTCTCCATATCTCTAAAAAGCCTTGGATGATCATTCCAAGGTGCTTGAGACTCCCAAAGGCCTCCCACCTATTTGTGATCATGATCATGTTATTCATTTTATTCTAGGAAGTGTTCCTCCAAACATCAGGCCTTACAGATATCCTTATGCCCAAAAGAGTGAAATTGAATGTATGGTTGCAGAAATGCTAGAGGTTGGCATAATTCAACCTAGTCAAAGTTCTTTCTCTGCTCCAGTAGTATTGGTGCACAAGAATTATGGATCATGGCGCATGTGTTCGGATTATGGGGAGATCAACAATATCACTATTAAAGATAAATTTCCCATTCCTGTCATTGATAAATTATTGGATGAATTACATAGAGAAATTTACTTCACCAAGTTGGATCTTCGTTTAGGATATCATCAAATCAGAATGAAGACTGAAGACATTTCGAAAACAACATTTAGAACTCATGAGGGTTATTATGAATTTTGGTCATGCCTTTTGGCCTTACCAATGCACCTTATACATTTCAAGGTTTGATGAATTCCATTTTCAAACACTTCCTTAGAAAATTTGTGTTAGTATTTTTTTATGATATATTAATCTACAACAAGTCCTGGAAGGATCATGTTCAACATGTTGAAAGGGTGCTCAAACTATTGGAGGAGAAACAATTATATGCAAAAACCTCCAAATGTTTCTTTGGAGTGCAGGAGGTGGAATATCTGGGTCATATTGTATCTCATGAAGGTGTTAAGGTATACCCTAGCAAAATTAAAGCCATTAAGGAATGGAAAACCACCCACATCCATAAAGCATCTACGAGGATTTCTTGGGTTGACAGGGTATTATTGCAAGCTTGTTAATAATTACGGGAAAATAGTAGCACCTCTAACAACAATACTGAAGAAAGATGCATTTTCTTGGACTCCAGAAGCAATGAAGGCCTTTGAATATCTTAAAGAGGCAATGTGCCAAGCACTAGTCTTAGCTACGCCATACTTCACAAAAACCTTTATTGTGGAATGTGATGTCTCAGGAAATGGGATTGGAGTTGTTTTAATGCAAGAAGGAAGACCCATTGCTTTTGAAATTCATCTAATCAAAGGAAATTATTTACGCAAAGCTATTCATGAGAAGGAAATGTTGGAAATACTACACGCACTTAAGAAATGGAAACCTTACCTAATGGGAAGACACTTCAAGGAAAAAATGGATCATGATAGTCTTAAATACTTTTTAGAACAAAGATTATCTTCAGAAGAGCATCAAAAATGGGTCACAAAGATGTTGGGTTATGACTTTGAAATTATCTGCAAAAAAGGGAAGCAAAATTTTGTTGCATATGCACTCTCAAAAAAAGGATGAGGATGTGAAATCAATGATTTGTGCCATCTCTATCGTCCAACCAAATTGGATAAATGAATCAAGGGATGAATGGAAGAATGGTGAAGAAGTGTGGGAACTCATTCACAATTTGCAGCAAGATCTCAGTACATCTGATACATTTAGGTAGAAATATGATTCGTTATAGTACAAAGATCACTTATACCTCTATAAGAATTCACAACTCAAACAAAAGATTCTTCTGGAATCGCACACCTCTCCCTTAGGAGGGCACTCAGGATTTTTAAAAACTTACCATAGGGTTAAGAAGAAATTTTTTTGGGATGGCCTTAGATCTGATATTCAAAGGTTTGTGGCAGAATGTTTGGTTTGCCAACAATATAAAGTTGAGAAAATTAAGACCCTAGGTCTGTTACAACCTTTATCCATTCCAAGTCAATGTTGGGAGGAGGTTTCAATGGATTTTATCACGGGTTTACCCAAGTCTGAAGGAAAGAGTGTCATCATGGTGGTAGTTGACGGACTTACCAAGTATGCACACTTTTATGCATTATCTCATCCATTTAAAGCATGTATAGTTGCTACTGCATTTATGGAAACAATTCAAAAGCTACATGGAAACCCAAAGATTATTGTAAGCAACAGAGATCTCATTTTCACAGGAAATTTTTGGACTGAATTATTTTCTTGTTTAGGTACTCAATTAGCTCATAATTCTTCTTATCATCCTTAATCTAATGGGCAAACTGAGATAGTGAACAAATTTTTGGAAGGATATTTTCGTTGCATTGCATCTGATAAACAAACACAATGGGTCAAGTGGTTTCCTCTAGCTAAATGGTGGTATAACACTTTCTTCCATATTGCAGCAAAAATGACCCCATTTATGGCACTTTATGGATATCATCCACCATCCATCACAAAATATTTAAGATAAAATTCTAAGGTTCAAGCAGTGGAATATCACATCAAGCATCGAGAACAAGTTCTCCAACTCTTAAAGGATAACCTCACTTTGGCACAGAATAGAATGAAACAACAAGCAAATCAACATCGCAACGAAATAAGTTTTGATGTAGGTGACTGGGTATTTCTATGGCTACAACCATACAAAAAAAATTCCCTCAAACAGGATAAGAAGGATAATAAATTATCACCAAAGTATTATGGTCCATACAAGGTGTTTCAAAAGATTAGTACTATGGCATACAAATTGGAGCTTCTTGCATCTAACCAAGTGCACCCAGTTTTCCATGTTTCATGCTTAAAGAAGGTTATAGGTGACAAGCTTCTAGTTCAAACAATATTTCCAGAACTTGACGAGAAAGGAAAAATCATATTGGAACCCGAAGCAGTCACAAAAACAAGAACTCGGCATCTACGAAATCGATCAATTTCATAGTATCTCATCAAGTGGAAGAACTTAGATGCTGAAGATTCCACATGGGAGGATGATAATTTTATAAAGAAGCATCCAGAACTACTCAAGTGTTGAGGACAAAACGTTTTTGAAGGAGAGGGGCATGTTAGGTCCCTATAATACTAGTGATTCCCCTATTACTATTGTCATTATAGCCCCTTATTGTTATTGTTGTGCCCCTGCTTTCCCCACATTGTTATTATTGTGTGCCATAGAAACCCATTATTGTTATTGTTGTGCCTTTATATTAGTATTGTTATGTCGACTTCGATTATATTGTGACCCCTTAGACTCCTATATATAGAAAGGAGGTTTTGGTCATTTGAATCATTACAGAATTTTTCATTTGAGTAATGTAAAGGAGGTTGCCCCTCAAAGAGGCTACGTTTTAAGTCGTTGATCTATCTCTTTCTTCCATTTTGTGAGTTGGTTGCATAACACAAAAGCCTGCAAAGTTACTTTTGGCATGTCATATCTCCTTGAATGTTTTCCTATTCTTTGGCAGATATCTTTGCTTCTTTGTGTAGCGTAGGTCACCATAGTCCTGCTCTAAAAAAAAATTGTGCAGTAGTTTTCCTTGCATAATGTCCACCAGCTACACCACTATGAGCTTCTGTTAAAATTATTTTTCTTTCCTGCTCAAAAACATACCTGTGCAATATTTCATTTGGTCCCATTTTATACAAATATCCTGCTATCAGTGAAAAATCGGCTACCTTAACCACCAATTTTTTCTTCTGTTGTGTAGTGTATTCTGAACGAGCCATCCCTGTGGTTAAGAACTAAATAATATCAGTGAAGTGATCATCTACTATTCTAACTAAAAACAGTTGTGAATCAAAAATATTATCCTCTATATTTTTTGGTTCTTCTCTTGTCTCTACCATTTACTAATGATTAGATCCAGCATTTAGTCTTCCTAGATTAACAACAACTTTAAATCATACTCCTAAAGTAATAATAGCCATCTACAATTTTTTCCTCTGAAAACGAACTTATTGACAACGTACTTTAGTGCAGAGTGGTCTATGAACATCTTAAAATGTGATCCTGGCAAATAATGTTGGAATTTTTCAAAGCTATATCATAGCTAGTCCTTCTATTTATGTAGTTATATAGTCTTTTTTTCTTTAGACAGTTTCCTACTTACAAAATCTATAGGGAGATCGATTTCTCTTGTACCAGGTTATGCCAACACCATTACTAAAGCTATGCATGAAGAATCCACATGAACATGAAATTCCTTATTCCAATCTGGAAATACCAGTATAGGAGCAGTGAACATCTTTTATTTTAGGGTGTCGAGGCTCTTTTGACATTATTCATTCCATAGGAAAGTAACATCTTTCTTCGACAGTTTTTCTATAGTTGCAGTAATGAGTGCATATCCTTTGATAACTTTGTTGTAATATCTTGTATGTCCCAAAGTGGTGCGAAGCTATCTCACTGCTTTTGGTGGAGGTAAATTCACAATAATAGCAATCTTTGCAAGTTACTTGTAAACAATATGTCCCAGCAATATGAACTTATTAATATTCAGAGAAATTTGATACTATCTGCATGTGTCGAGCATCATCCTTAAGCTCGCAACATGTTTCTTCAATAACCCAAATACAGTCTAATCATCAAAGTATACTTCTAAGAACTTGTGAATATATTCTTTGAAAGTTGCAACCACCACTCTTGAAAATATGGCAGAGGCATTCTTTAGTCCAAAATGCATCATTATATATTGATATGATCCCCATTCTGTAGTGAAGGTATTCTTATGTCGATCATCTAGTGCAATTCTGATATGATGATATCCTGAAAATCAATCTGTGAATGAGTAGGACTCGTTTCCACTTACACTATCCAACACTTAATCTGTAAAGGGTGTAGGGAAGGTATCATGCACACATGCATTATTTAATTTCCTTAGATCCACACAAATCCTGATTTCTCCTTTAGCCTTCTTTTCTTGGCGTACCATGGGACTTACCCATTATGATTCCTCCATAGGTTCAATGATCCCTACTGCTATCATTTTATCTAACTCTTCTTTTACTTTCTCCTTATATTTTGGATTCAATCTGTAGGGTCCTTGCTTGGCAGGCTTCACATCAGTCTTTAAAGGAATATTAATAACTCCCAAGTCTCCTACTATGCCCTTCATATCTGATAACTTAGTGGGGAATAACTCCTGGTATTCATGCAAAATATCTGTCACTTTGCTGATTGTTTCTTCATCCCAGTAATCTCATATTATTGCAAACTTTGGCTCATCTTCTAACCCTATATTCACCTTCCTGGTCTTTAATGGCTTTGTTATATTATGCATTTCTAATTCAGGTCCATTCACTTCATCATAGCCTTTAGATTCTGATATGTCAATATTGTGAGGGTCTTCATCTTCTTCCACATCTTTGTTGTAGCACTCTAGTACATTATGTAGCTGCATATCCCAATCAGGCTGCCAAGTGAGTGGAATTTTGTTCTCAAAAATCTTCTTTTTAACTATCTGAAGGGTTGAATCTATATATGGACAATCATCTTCAAAGCTAAATTTTAATATAAACACATCAACCATCTCTTCCTAGCTTGCAATACCATGTCAAATTTCTATTTCCAAGTACCAGTTTTGAGGAATTGTCTCCAATGTATGGATGAACCCATGCACTCATTCTTCTTGTGGAATCTCCTTCCATGTTGTCATACAAAGTTGGATGTGCTCTTTAAGGTCAGTTTGACCATCATATTTATCTGCCAATTCTATTTCTACCTAACCAAACATTATCCATATCAACCTTCGACATTTCTGCCAAGTTCGTATATTCTTCTTATGTGTACCCCACCATCTAGTAGGAGTAGCTGTTAATGCTAGATCCAGAGCTAACAATCTTTGACAAACTGGTACCTGTTCTCCATATTCTTCCATAAAAGTATTTATATTACCCAAGCCATCATAAAAAAGGTAAGTCACATACCTGAGTTGTCATACAGTGAACATCTTTAGTAATTTTTTCACATCGCCTTGTAGATTCTTCATGTAATCTATTTTTCCAATTTTCCAATTCTTCTTCTGAATTTGAAGTGAAGGAACTGTCTTTTTCCCAGCCCAATTTTCTATCTACAGTGGGATTAATCCATTCTTCTTATTTGGTTGTTATCTAATAAATGTTGTTTATGTCTTTTGCGTTGTACTCTTATTTAACTGGTTTCAGTATACCTTTCTCCTTCTAATGTATCTAATGGAACAATGACTCTCATACTTTTTCTTTCAAATATCATTTTCCTCTTCTTTTAGTTGATTATAGCCATGTTATCAAATGCCCAATCTAGTCCATGTAGTGCAGGATAGGGGTTACTGTCATCCACAATTTCTATCACTTCAAAATTAGTAGTAGTGTGCACCCCTTCAATGTCTACTGTAATGCCTAATAATATTCCTAGAGGAATGATCTTTTGTTGGTTTTCCATTATTAGCTGAATAGGTGACCATTGCAACTTCGGTCTACCCATTAATTCCCATGTTTTATCTGTCAGGACATTAGCTTCAAATCCCATATCTAAAATAACTTGGTCCATGTCATATTCTCCTATTTGTGCACTAAGCCTCATTTATTTTCCAGTTCTCTTTTATCTATGAAAATTATTAACTTTGCGCATCTCACCTTGCGATACTTATTTAGATGTGCAATAATTTATCAATTCCTAAAGTCCTTCTACAACTCTTTGATCTCGCAACAGTTTCATACAAGTTTGAAGAAAATATTTTAGAGTATCTACCTGATATGTTGCATCTTTTTCCTGTATTGTCAGAGCTTGGCCTTGTGTCGAAGATGATAGATCACAGTTATTCTTCTGATTTTGTTGTGCGATGGATGTCAAAGCTCCTATATCCATAAATCTTTGCTTCACTTCCATAAAGACTTATATTTCCTTTTGAATATCAAATACAGGGGCTTTTTCAGTAGTCTTTCTTACCCATGTAGCTTCGACTTCCTTCTTCCCATCTTCTTTATCATCCCTAGTCGCAGAGCTATTTCTTGTTACAATATTTATGTGAGGTTCATCTGTCCTTGGTTCTGCAGTCATCATTTGAATGCTTTGTGTCAGCTTCTAGTTCCTCTTTTCTTTCATTTTTTCTATAAGTACCAAACACTCTTCAAATACATGATCAAAATATTTGCAATACTTGCATATCATGGTAGGATTCTGACAGTCTCTTGCGAAGTGTCTTACCTAGCCGCAGTTATAGAAAATAATCTATCCTCGTCCTAAACCATCTCCACCACCTTGACCAGTACCTCGACCTTGCTAACCACCTCCACCCCTGTGTTTTCCATGTTCCTGATGTCCATGTTCTTCAGCTTGCATTGTATATGCATCAGCACTTCAATCCATCATTAGCTCATAAGCTCGACAATTGTTTTCATCATGTCCCACTAATTTGAAAAACTTGCAATACAAGTTCCTTGGAGTTTGCACATACTTTTGCAACTGATAACAGTCTTCAGTGCGATGTTCACCCCTAGTTTTACATATCTCACACCATAAGCTAGATCTAGGATTTAAAGGATTTGGTGCTCCACTAGACATGTAGTTTATGAAGAGAGAACATTGTTCCTTAGAATGGTCTTCTCTTTTACACTTAGTACACCATATTTCTTCTCGAACTTCTTTACTTTTCTTCATATCTTGTATCTACAGAGTCAAATTTTCCAGCTGAATCTAAATCTGATGCATACCTACACTGGTATCCACTACAGTGGAAGCTTCTAACTTCATCACAAGTTATAAGGCTTCGGCTTGAGTTTCTATCTTCTGTTGTGACAAAGGAAATATTATATGGGAAGCAGTGTAGCTATAAACCACTCTTTATGTTGTTGTGGAGCTATCTCGAAGCTCACATGATCCAATGTTATCTTGAATCTTTGATCAAATTCCCAAACAGACTCAGTAGGCTTTTGTTTGAGAAAGAGATAGTTCTAAATCTAGAGGATGGCATTATTACCCTTATTATGTACCTATTTGAGCCTCATCACCATGCAATCTTGGTTGAGCTATGTTGGTGTCAGTTGTTTGGCAATGTCTGATGTGTCCAGCAATGTTGGAAGGTATGTTTGAATGTAGTCCACATTGAACATTGGGTGCATGCCAAGGAATGGGGGAATGTTGAGCTCAAAAGCATTGTCTCCCACGACCTTGGTGATGGTGTAAGGCTCATATCAAAGTGATCAAATCTTTCAATTTTCTCTGTCAAGTCATTCTTTCTATAGATGCAACCAAACTTTGTCGCCCACCTGAAACTTATGTGGAACGTGATGTTGATCATGTCGTTGTTTTTACTTGGCATTGGATTTATCCAAGATGTCGCGAACCTACTAGTGGATGTGTTGGATGTGTTCAATACACCTAATTTTTTTATCAACCTCGGACTATACACGTTCATATTCAGCCTGTGTAGTCACATGAGGCATGGCAACATCAGTTGGATTGTACATGTGGATGTGTTAGATGTGTTCAATACACCTAGTTTCTTTATCAACCTTGGACTGTACATGTTCATATTCAGCTTGTGTAGTCCAGACCAACTTGGAAGGAGCTGTGGCCATCAAACTATGGAGAGATCTATTATAGTTGTGTTGCACATAAGGAAGGCTCTCATCCCATGTTCATGGATGCTTGGAGTTGTACATGTGTAGTATGTGCACGATCATCTTGTTGATGACGTCTATCTGGCCATTAGTCCAGGGATGGAATGAAATTGACTTAGTGATCTTGGTATCCAATAATGACTACAGGCTCGACCAGAATGTGCTCATGAACTTGTTATCCTGATCTGATATAATGGTTTGTGGGATCCCAAAATATACCCACACTCATTAAAAGAAGATTTTGAAAGTGTCCTGATCCAGATTTAAACAGGAACGCAATAAAATACAAAGATAACCATATACACAAAGATGCAGCGGAAATAATACTTCATTTCATTAATGGAAAATACTGAAATATGCTTACAACCAAAAATAGAAATAAACCAGCTAGGGCGATGGTAGCTTATCTCTGAGAAGAGATGTGTGGCTACATGCCTCTGAACTGTGTTACAATGAGGCTCGAAGGCCTATTTATTGTTGAGAAACAATGGAAAAACCCTTCACATTCCAAAACCTAACCCTGGAAGATGAAACGCCAATTGTGGGCCCCGTTTTTGGGTAAGTTGGTACGTCAACTTCCCGGGGTTGCGAATTGGTCGTCTTATCTCCAGTTGACTGCATGATA